>PITB01013955.1:0-47592 GCA_004024585.1 Paradoxurus hermaphroditus
TAAGAAGTTTCTAAATTACTACTAAAAATACTGGATTTTGCATGTTCTCCTTGGCACATCCCGTCGGTACGAACAGGCAGAGACAGGATGATGGAGGTGAAAGGACGCTTGGACCGGCGGCCGGACGCCTGGCTGTGGTTCTGCCTCATCCTCCAGCTGACGTTCTTCTCCCCCGGAACTATGTCTCCCTAGGTTTCCTTTGGCTTTCCGGTTTCAGCATGCGGTCTTACATGCTCATCACACTCTAGTACCTCCCTTCAGAAATAAGCTCAGCAGACCTGAGGGTTCGGCACCCAGGGCCCCGTGGCATCTTGACCTAAGCCAGCTGTGCTTTAATTATTTTTTTCTTTATTAATTAAAAAAGTACATATAGGTAAATAGAGATTTTGTTTCAGTTTTCAGTTGATTAAATAGATCCACTGCAGGGGCGCCTGGGTGGCTCAGTCGGTTAAGTGCATGACTTTTTTTTTTTCTTATTTTTGAAAGAGACAGAGACAGAGCATGAGCAGGGGAGGGGCAGAGAGAGAGGGAGACACGGAATCCGAAGCAGGCTCCAGGCCCTGAGCTATCAGCACAGAGCCCGACATGAGGCTCGAACTCACAAACTTCGAGATCATGACCTGAGCTGAAGTTGGACGCTTAGCTGACTGAGCCACCCAGGTGCCCAGTTAAGTGTCTGACTTTGGCTCAGGTCACGATCTCACAGCTTGTGGGTTCAAGCCCCACGTTGGGCTCTGTGCTGACAGCTCAGAACCTGGAGCCTGCTTCAGTTTCTGTCTCCCTCTCTCTCCGCCCCTGCCCTGTGCATGCTTTCTCTCTTTCTTTCAAAAATAAACAAATAAAAAATTAAAAATAAACATTAGAATAAAATAGATTCTCTACTAGAAAACTGAATTTTAAAGATACTCTTACTGATTCCCATGTCTTCAGTGTTCTCCCCGATAGTGTACATTAAGATACCCAGTTTTGGGGCGCTTCGGTTGGCTCAGTGGGTTAAGTGTCTGACTCTTGATCTCAGCTCGGGTCTTGAACTCGAGGTTATGAGTTCAAGCCCTGGATTGGGCTTGCACTGGGCATGGGGGCTACTTAAGAAAATAAATTACCCAGTTTCCTTCTGTCACTGCCAAGCTAAAACTCTTCAGATGGCTCTCTGTCTCTAAGGAGAAAGTGAGAGTCCTTACTCTGGCATTCTGGGCCATCGTCCCTCCCGCATCCGTCGAGGGGCATCCTTGTTCTGACACATGAGATTCCAGGAGGACGCCTGACGCCTCACACTGCATGCCGTCACGGTCGACGCCTCCAGCTGAGTTCCCTCTTGGTTTTGCTCAGCATTGTCCCCGTCCTGCTTCTAAGCTACCTTAAGCCATTGTCTTCCTTTTGAGCATGCCTTGAAACACACGCTCCTTCTCCACAACGGCTTTCTTGACTGTCCTGGCCCATACCAATCCTTCCCATCTCTGGAATTCTCTGGTACGTCTGGGCATTTATGCTAGCCTACATTACATTGTACACAGTTAGCACTGGTGCTATGGAGACCCTGTGTGCCCAGAGTGTCATTGTCATCCCCTGGGGGGCATCAAGGTCACAGCGGACACAGTGACCACCCCCACCTAGGGAAATACACGTACCTGAACTGGCCCCAATTGTAAATTGTCCATATCATATATGCATTGAGATAGGAAGGTAAATTTGGGGGGGTTATAAATTTCAGCAACATTGATGGAAATAGAGATAGTCTGCTACTCCTATTACCTTAAATTGCAGCACATTGAAGCTCAAAGCTTCAACTGGCTTAAGATCAGACGGCACAGGGTTTGAGCTTCATTCTGCTTCTCTCTCTGGGTCCTTCAGTCGTTTATCCTTCGTGATCTTCCTTTTAATAATGGCGGTGATCCTGCCATCCTTTCGTTCTCGACCATTTCCAAAGCACTCTTGCATGTTGTTTAATTTTAGCCTTGCGGCGACCCCTGAGGTCACCGGGGCCAGCTCGTGTCTGTCAGACAAGATCACTGAGCCCCGGGGACAGGCCTCCAGATCCTAATGTGACGGCGGGCGCTAAAGCTCAAATCTTCTGGCTTCTGTTTTCGTGTTCCACACCCACGCCACTGAAAGCATGGGCTACGGACCGCAGCCAGTCTGTATCCCCCTGGGAGCCTGGTGTGGTGAAGTTCAGGCCCCACCCCAGCCCCACTCCCTCAGAACCTGCATTTTAACAAGGTGCCTGGGCATTCCCATGTACTTTAAAGTGGAAGTACCGTAACGTAAGCCTCTGAGGCAACAACATGAAAGGGATTTATTTCTGTTCCTATTGTGGCGGTCAGATCTCCTCCGTCTAATCTCCCTTCCCTTGAAAGAGGTCTCGAGCAGATCTAAGAGATTTTTAGTGACTTGCAGGGTTTAAAAGTTTAATACACTCTAGTCGGCTTTTAAAACTTCAGGCTCCTGTGGAAACGAAAGCGTTCTCCCCACCCTCCCCCCGCCCCCGGACCAGCTGTGACCTGCGACAGTTTTTTTTTCCTGTGCACCTCCCTGCTTCTCAGCCAAATGTCCCAGCTCTAAGTCTGGCTCTTAGCGACATATCATGACAATGTTCATTTTTCGGAACAAGAAAGCTGGTTGCCCCCCCCTGAGTTCAGTCGCTGAACTTGGAAGTGAAAACCGATCGCACGTACCCAACATAAAATAACAAAGAAACTTCAGCCTCTATTCATTGTATTTCCCCAGGCCGTTGGCCCCCGTGACACACAGTTGTCTCTGGCAAAAACGGGAGTTGATGGAGTATGAGACTGTACTTCATTAAAAAGGCACATTTTTCAACCTCTTGTTCTTACTATTTATTTAAATTTCTCAATCTTCTCTGGTTAGAAAGCCAAGAGTTAGAGCTTTTCACCATGAGCCAAAACGACTGCCCTTGGAAGTGGAAGATGGAACTCCGTTAAAGCTCCTGGGACTGTGTTCATTAGAATCTCCCGGGTTTCCTGTCGCCCGGTCCTAGCTCCGTGTGATATCACGCTCCCACTCCTCGTCTTCCTCCCCGCTCTCAGCGTTTCCCTCTGGCTCCCCGGCCGCCTCCTCCAGGTCTTGTTTGTTTTCCCTTTCATGTGACAAGAAAAAGCAGCTTTTGTCTTTATTTCTGGTTCGCAGACCTCATAAATATTCATTACCGTGTTCCCTTTCCAGCTCCTGTTTTGTAATTTGTTATTTCGAAATGAAATCTAAAGTGAAAAAGAACTCCCCGTTCTCAGTTTCATACATTCGAGGTGTTAATGTTGATTTGGGAGGTGGCGAGCCAGACAGAAGTGACCTCTGAAGGCTGTTTTCCGGGGCAACGTCATTGTGAGCAGGCATGGGGCGTGTGTGTGTATGTGTGTGTGTGTGTGTGTGTGTGCCGGTGTGTGGTGTGGCGTGGCATGGGGGTGAGTACGCAGGACAGGAGCGGAAGGATGCTTCCAGAGCATCCGCAGGTATTCTTATCTCCATCTCACAGGCCAGGAACCCAAGCTTAGGAAAAGTTAGCAACCCGCTGCACCTCACAAGGCTGTAAGTGAAGGAGCCGTCATGATACATGACCTTGAAAAGCAGGTGTTCCACGGTGCTCTCCCGGTTTGTTCTGTGGACAGTGATGCTGAGTACTTTTGGAGTAACTACCTTTAGAAAGTCGACGCAGGTTTTATTTTGGTATACATTAAGCGGTTCAAAGAAAAATGTTATAAACCCAGACTTCTGGGGTGGGGGTGGGGGGTTGAGGGGTCGAGCGAGCGTAGGAATTGACTCTGTATTCCTTTACTGGCAAATTCGACCAGACTCCACCACGACCTGTCTGTAAAGAGCTTTCTCCCACCTTCAGGAGAGCTGCGGGGAGGGAGATCCAGGCTTCCAGTTATGGAAGGAATAAGTCATGGGAATAAAAGGCAAAGCCTAGAGAATACAGTCAGTGCTGTCATAGTAGCCATGCGTCAGGACAGGCGGCAGCTAGGCTCTCGGCGAACAGAAGCATCACGTATACACTTGTCAAACCACTAAGTTGTACACCTGAAACCGGTGTAACATTGTGCGTCGTCTATGCTCAGAAAACTACATGTGTTTGTTCAAAACACAAAAACTCTGCAGAAATGCATTCTCTCCCCCCCTCCTCTGGAAAACAAAACAGATGCCACTCCTGAGCCACCCCTCGGGCCAGGCACCACACAATTAGCAGTTTCCACGCAGCCCCGTCACAGCCTCCCCTGCGTTCCCGAATGCCAGCAGGAAGCCGGCACCCCCGTCGACGGACTGTTTTTCTAAACGTGCTAGCCAGGCAAGCTAATCTCTTTGTACCGTGAGTCTGTTTTTTGATCGTTGCATCAAATTCCCTCTGTGTCTCATTCAGCTTGGTGGCTGTGCACAGACGATCCCCCGCCCCCACCCCGGTGTCCTCTTGCCTCGGGGACTGGCGGGATTGCCCCGAAGCCCCTTAAATTGGCTGAGATGCATGATCGAACCTGCGCAAAGCAACTCTGCACCAGCCTCTTAAAATTTTGGCTGAAATTTAAAACACTAGTCGCCTCTGGATATAAAATGAGGCCCCTTTTTGGAACCGGTAATACACTTATCTGTTATCTGCCAGGCAAGATGTAATTAGGCTTACCATGCAATTTGCCACGTGATTTGGGAAATGCGTTGTTGTTGTTGTTGTTGTTGTTGTTGTTGTTATTGTTTAAAAAGCCCAGGGGAAGAGTATATTTGCATAATGTTGGTTTTTGTCCGTGGAGCATAAAGTGATATTCATTGCAGATCCTTTAAAAAGTGAAGAAAAAGTTTACACGGGTAAAATGATTATTAACTTTTCTATGCATATTTCTTGTGATGCTCACACACATATATAGATACGCGCGACGTATTTAACCTTCTGCAAAACATTTTTAATGGCAATAGTGTTCGGAACATTGAGGCCACGCGTTTTTCTCCTTTTCGATTCTTTTTATTTTGAGAATGGAATGTTACATAGATACAAAAAAGGGAGAGGCTATGGAAATTGATCGCCTGCATTCTTCTCTTGGCTCCACCATTTGCTAGCCTGGAGGCTCGGGAAAGTTACCTAATCTTTCTGTGCCTCTGTTTCCCCATCTGTAGAATGGGGATAAGATAGTACTTATATCATTCATGGAAATGATATATATATGTCATATATGTTATCATCATTATATTTATATTATATCATTATACATATATCATTATATATTAACATATGTATCATCTTATATATAAGATTATTAGAATTAGTCAACTGCTGGCTATTATTATTTTTTTAATGAATATAACATATACATAAGGTGAGACGAATAAAAATGGGTACAACCCACACAGGAAGTCTAACATTATTATTTGCTTGTGTTCTGTTCCTCGTCACGCCCCCTTGCGAAGAGGTGGCCGTGACCCTAAATCAGTGTTTCGTTTTACGTATTTTGAACCACGTATAATTAACGTCATAGTAATTTTTAATATTATGTTTGTGAGATTTCCTCAAGGTGTTGTTTTTTTCAGTGCCGAAAATTAGGACACTATATGGTACCCATAGTATGTATCACAATTTTATATCCCTTTGGGCTGTTCTTAAAGTTTTGTATGATTACAAGCAGCGCTGCTATGAACCTTCTTGTATGTGTCTCTTGACACACACCGGCGATGTCTGTTGTTGCTGCTGTTTTCTTTTGCTGTTTTTTCTTAAGGTGTCTAATTGCTGGGTCGCCGTGTATGTATGTGTATCTTGGAATTAACCAGATAATGGAGAATTGTTTTCCAAAATGGTTGGATGTACTGGTGTAGATGTACTTAAGCTATGATGAGTGAGGGCTGCAAAGTCTGTACGTGATTTAACTTTCCCTCTGTGGGGATGAGAAGCCTTTTCTCTCTGATTGTTTTTAAGATATTCTCTGGTTTTTGAAGGGGCACACGCACCCCAATGTTTACGGCAGCGCTATCGACAATAGCCAAAGTATGGAAAGGGTCCAAATGTCCATCATCTGACAAATGGATAAAGAAGATGTGGTGTGCATATACAATGGAATATTACTTGGCCATCAGAATGAATGGAATCTTGTCATTTGCAACAACGGGGATGGAACTAGAGTGTATTAGGCTGAGTGAATTAAGTCAGAGAAATATAAATATCATATGATTTCACCCCTATGTAGAATTTAAGAAACAAAATAGATGAACATGGGGGAAGGGAAGGAAAAATAAGATAAAAAGAGAGAGGGAGGCAAACCATAAGAGACTCTTAAATACAGAGAACATACTGAGGGCTGCTGGAGGGGTGTTGGGTGGGGAGTGGGCTCAGTGGGTGATGGGCATTAAGGAGGGCGCTTGTTGGGATGAGCACTGGGTTTATATGTGAGTGATGAATCACTAGATTCTACTCCTGAAACCATTATTACACTGTATGTTAACTAACTTGGTTTTAAATAAAATTTAAAAATTAAAAAAAAAAAGCTCTCTCGCTCTCTCTCTCTTTCTCGCAGGCACGCACGCATAGATAGTCTCTTGGTATTAGAGATCTGTTGTTGTATTGTAATATGTCTAGGTGGTATTTTTTACCATTCATCTTTCTTGGTGTACACTGTGGCTCCTTTGGCAATGTATTCATGTCTTCTATCAAATCCAGAAAAATCACAGCCATTATTGCTTTAAACATTGCCTCGCTTCCATTCATCCCCCTTGAAGCTCTAACTACACTTACTTAGACCTTCTCATTTGATTTTCTATGACCTGACCTCTCTTTCATATTTTTTTCTGCTTCTTTTATAGTATAGATCATTTACTTAGCTCTGTTTTCTTTTTAATAATGTTTTAGCTGCGGCTAATATAGTGTTTATCATACTATTAAGCGTTTAAAATCTTTTCAATGATTTATTTTTCATTTTCAGAAGTTTCATTGGTTGTTTTGTAAATCTGCCTGTTCACTTTTATAACATCACATTTTTGTGATTCAAACGATGTTTTAATTGTGGTAAAATACAGATAACAAAAATTTACTGTCCTAACCATTTGTACGTGTATGATTTAAATACATTCACGTTGCTTGGGCGACCAACCTCCAGAACTCTTCATCTTGCAAAACGGAGACTCTGTCCCCATTAAATGAATCCACATCCCCCCTTCTCCCAGTCTCTGGCAACCATCACCCTATTTTCTGTCTCCATGAACTTGACTACTCTGGGGACCTCAGATAAGTGGAATCATACAGCGTCTGTCTTTTTTCTCCTGGCTTATTTCACTGAACATAATGTCTTAAAGGTCCATCCATATTGTAGCATGTATCAGAATGTCCTTCCTTTTTAAGGCTGAATAATATTCCGTCGCATGTTCTTTTGTGATTTTCTTTACCATACTTTTTAAAAAGCTATTTCAGAGCTAATCATTTTCATTAGTATCTGATGACACTAACATTTGAAGTTCTCGAGACTCTAGATCTATGGTTCTGATTTTCCTTCGTGGTAGCCTGTTGCCTGGAGTGCTTGGCGGTATTATTTATGAGCCCATAATAGATTGAACTTAATAGCGGTGAAGCCTGAGACCTGTCTCAAGAAGGATTTTAATTTGTTTCTGTCAGGCGTCCAGTACTACTAATCTGAAACCACAGTCCCTTGCTGGCTTATGGTCGGAATCTCAGGGGTATCGTCCTTGGTCAAGCCTGCTTTCCAGGCTTGCAATTAGCACCATTCTGGTTTCCACTGCCTCTCCCATCCTGTTTCCTCCCTTTTCTGTTTTTTTTTTTTCTTTTTTTAGTTTGTTTATTTTGAGAGAGAAGAAGAGAGAGTTGGGAGGGGCAGAGGCAGGGATAGAGGGAGAGAGAGAATTCTAAGCAAGTTCCATGGTATCAGCACAAAACCGGATGCAGGGCTTGAACTCACAAACCTTGAGATCGTGATCTGAACCTAAGTCTGACGCTCAACTGACTGAGCCACCCAGACGCCCCTCTGTTCTTTTTGTGTGATGCTCCTTCCTTCCGTTTTCCAGTTCTTCTTCCCCCTTCCCCATTCCTTTTCCATTTGCCTCCTCTTTATTCAAGGTACTGACTGTCAAGATCCTCTTGAGACTTTTCTCCTTGCCTTTGGAATTCTGAAGTTTCATGATATTCTAGGTTCAGGAATTCGTTTATTTTTATGTTTTCTGGTTTTCATGTTTTAAAAAAAATGTTAATGTTATTTATTTTTAAGAGAGAGAGAGGCCAGAGCATGAATGGGGAGGGGCAGAGAGAGATGGAGATACAGAATCCCAACTAGGCTCCAGGCTCTGAGCCGTCAGCACAGAGCCTGACATGGGGCTCAGACCCACAAACCATGAGATCATGACCTGAGCTGAAGTCTGACACTTAACCCACTGAGCCACCCAGGCGCCCTTTTGAAAAAAAATAATTTTTTAATCCTGCTTGTATTTTATCTGCTTCCTGAATCTGGGAGTTTGTTTATTATATCCTTTCTGGAAAACTCTTAGGTATTATTTCTTCACATATTGTTTCTCCCTTATCCTCACTATTATCTCTTTCTAGAATTCCTAATATACATGTATTATTCCTTTAATTTTATCCTTCATTGCCTTCTAACCTTTTTTGTTTCTTACATATTTTCCCTCTTTTGTATATTTTTGATCTCTGTTGCAGTCTGCTATCTCCCCAGCTTTGGGCTGTAGTTTTCCAATTCCTGGTTTTAACCTGAGTCTCATTGGCTAGTTGACTCAATCAGTACATTTTACACTTAAGTCATTAAGTTTTTTTTATTTTGGGGAAATTCTCTTTGACTCTTTTCAAATCAGCTTCAGTTTTTTCATAGTCGCATAGTCTTTGCTTATCTATCCAATTCCCTCCTTAATCTTTTTGGAAGCAGGCCACTTATATTTTGATTCCAATAATTCCAACCTACGGGGTCTCGGCAAGACTGTGCAGTGTCTTCTTGCTGCTGACTCTCCCTCATGGTGTCTTGCTTTTTCGTGTAATGTCATTTTTTCTATTGTGATATCATATTGGTTGGTACTTTATGGGAATTCCGTAAGGCCTGGTCTGAGGGTCCGTTCCTCCGTAGAGGAGTTAGGTTTGTTCTGGAGAGACACAGGACTGGTTGCAGTTACTTTGTTGCCTTAGGCTGGGCTGATAAGGCAGAGAGTGTAAATCAGAACCTAAAATCCTAAAGTCGGGGGTGTCTCTGGTGGCTTCTGATTACAGATTGTCAAGGAAATTGATCATTCACTCAGTATCCAAGTCAAGAGGGACAGCGTCTCCGCCATCTTGCTTTGTAGGGTAAGGTTTTCTTTTTCGCTTTTTTGGTTTTGTTTGTTTGATTTTTTTCTCAGTTCACCAGCATAACCCTTAGGGATCCAGGCTTCATGCAGTTGCCTCTATCCAGACTTCTCTCCTGATGCAGGCCCAAAATCTTTACTCTTGACACTTTGTCCCTCCCCCCCCTCTCCCCCAGAAATTGACCATGGAAAACTACCCTTTAAGGAACTACCGATTGCAGTTCTGGCTAAGCCTTTTACGATCAATGTTTTCGCTCAACTGTTATTCTCTGATATTTCCCTTTTTTTTAACTTAGAACTCAGCTGTTCTTTTACAAAAGTGTCTCTTATACTCTACCCAGAGTATTTTGGTGTTTTCTTGAGTTCCAAAATATCTACTCTGCTGTACTGTTGGGAATGAAAATTCTGAGCATTTCACATGCTACCAATTCTCAACCATCTTGGGAACAGTTTTGCCCTGATGGTGGTTAAGTAAGGTGAGAAAGGATGGTATCCTGGCTCTGGGGCGGTTTGAAGGGCGGCGGTTTGCTCGACCTTCTGGAAGCTTTTCGAACCTCTTGAGTGTCTAGGATTAGTGGCGATATTAACGATATATAACGGTATTATAATTAACGCCATAATTATATCGCCAGGCTCCTGGGACTGCTTTGAGTTCTGAAGTATTTTCTTCATTTTGATCTGCCCCATTCTTAACTGAAACTACCCGCTGTCAATTTCATAATTTCCCGAAGGAAATTCAACATTCTCATTGAGGATATTTATAGCCGGGGTTTGTTGACACTTGTCTCTGCTGTCTTTTAATTATTCTTTTTCATACGCCTTTCTCTTCCCAGGACTATAATCCAGGTTCCCGAGTGTGAAAATGCTGCAGCTGCTCTGGGATTTGTTTTGCTTACTAAGCAGCTTGGATTTTTGTTTATGTTTTTGTTTTTGTTTTTTGTTTTTTTGTTTCTTTCCTAGCCAGAAGCTTCCTGATGCTCAAAATTTCTGTTCCGAGATTACGGTGTGCAGATGTGTTTACAGCCTGTATGGTCCATTCTTTTTCCAGTAATGCTGCTCTATTAACTGTCTGCTTTCAGTGCGCTGAGAAAGCTATAGTGAGATCGTCCCCAGAGTCGCACTTGTGAGATTCCCTCGTCACGATACTTCAGAAAGAACCCCTCAGTGGTAGCTTTTATGGCCCTGCTGATTGTTGCTAGGATTTAAGACAGACTTGAGGAAGAAATAGGGATTGTTCTCTCACCAGCTTCCCGGAGCGGACGTTGCTTAATATTCCTCTTTAACCGGACCTTTACCGGGAAGAAGATAGACAAGGGAAGGAGGTGAGGGGGATGAGTAGGAGCCCCTGGTGTGGCTACTCACTGGTAGATTCAGGCTTCCGGAAGATGTTGCAGTAACAGGAGCAGGTGCCCCTCCTCTCCAGCACTCACCTTCTCCCTGGAAGGCAGTAAGAGCCAGCCCACGCTGACCTTACATATAACAAAACCTAACCTTGACCGAATTAAAGGAAAGGCAGTGTATCGGAGGACCGCTAGGACAGCACGGACTTCGTAGGATGCTCCAGGAGCAGACTCGCCTCCGGGTGGGACCCAGGTCACCTCCAGAGAGCAGAAAGAAAGCTTATAGGTATTAACTTTTACAATGGGAACAATGTAGTCAGGGTGACAGTGGTCCCACAGAGAAACCCATCACTTCAGCTCATAGGCGATCTGCCCAGGATGTGAATCCCAGGCAGACAGACACCTGATTGATCAGGCTGCCTTACAGAGCTTACAGGCTGCCTTACAGGGCCTGGGCAGGGGGTGAGGGTCAGGGAACTAGATTCTGAGCCCATCCGGGTTATAGCCAAAGTTGAAGTCACTCCTGGAAAGAAATTCGTGGTGCCCTTAGAAACAAAGCATGGGTACCAGGCAACCAACCCCCAACAGATATCCATCTCAGGTTAACGATGAATCACTAGAATGGCTGGTGTAATGGCAGTTTAAGGTCAAAATTGGACTAGCCCCGTCCAGTACCTCTGAGTAATAAGGTCAGTTCTAAGGCTTCCTGGGGATTACCAGCAATTTCTCAGATGCTCCTCAGGTCTGTGCTCTTCTCCTCTACTTCTGTTTAAATGTTTATTCATTTTTGAGAGAGAGAGAGAGAGGAGAGGAGCGAGGATGAGTTGGGGAGGGACAAAGAGAGAGGGAGACAGAGTCTGAAGCAGGCTCCAGGCTCCCAGCCATCAGCCCCAATGCGGGGCTCGAACTCACAAGCTAAGGTCAAATGCTCAAGTGACTGAGCCACCCAGCGCCCCCTCCCCACCTCTATTTCTTTGGCCCTTTAGCCACATCTGTCAAGCGACTTCCTCTGCAAGAGGTTGGACAGAGGACATTTTTTTAAACTTCACAAGTTTGTGCATGGCAAATAAGATGGAAGGATCTGTTTGAAGGTCAATGGAGTGAGGAATGTTTCCAGCCTGATGATATTTAGAGAGTCAGCTAATTTTGATAGTTATGCTTTGGTTGTGTATCAGATCAGCCTAGGACTCGAGATAGGCTCTAATTTGATTGTGGAGTTTGAAATGTCTCCAGAGAGACGGCCGTCCCTTGACTGATCTCTTTCGCCTTTTATTTTTTGTCCCAGTAGGGATTACTTATCTTAGAATAGAGAAAAGTGGTGTCTTCATGAGTGTCTTCAATATTATGAGTCTTTTATTTGCAAGTTCATCCGCAAGAGCTTCAAACCCTCAGGCGTCACACAACAAGGAAGCTTTCGAACCATCTTTCATCTAGGCAGGCCATCCTGATTCATAGAAGTTGTGACAAATTCTCCCTTGGAAGGTTTTAAAGATGGTATTAATCACTCTGGGGGCACAGAGGATGATGCTTTGGGTAGACAGTCATTCATTCATTCAACACTCTGATTTTGAGCACGCTCTGTAGGTCATGCAGTGTGTCGCCGCCCTCGAGTAGCTCGTGGTCGGCCAGGAGGGAGTAGGTGTATAAACAGCTCTGTGTACTGTTAGTTAGAGGCTCCTTCGTAGAAAAAAAAAAAAAAAAAAAAAAAAGCAGCCTTGTTTTATCATTACTGAAAATGAGCTACACCTATCAAGCCAGGCTTCCCCCCTTCTAGCTTTCTGATGGTTTGTGTCACAGGCAATATACTTGATTTCTACGCCAGCCCCATGCACCGACCTCAACAAATACTTGACCATACAATGGCCTCGCACCTCTTTTTGGAAAGGCTGTTTCACGTTTTACCAGAAAATTCACGAACACGTTCCTGTGAAGAATGAGCCTGCGTGGTGCATCTGAGCTGTGCTTTGAAACAGTTTTGTTGATACGGTTGTTTCACTGGCCCTAAAAGCTTTTGCTTTTGTCTGAAGTCTGTAACTTACATTAACGGAGCTCCTGCCCCAACTGGATAAGCTTCTGGAACAAGGGGTGGTGTCTTGTTCATCTGCATATCCCCAGCGGTCATTCCAGTGCCTTATACCTAGGGATGTTCAGTAAGTAGTTATCAATAATTTACAAAAATATGTTTACTTGCCCTGACTTTTAAGAATGCTTCTATAGCATCAGGTTCCCTTGAAACCTACAAAGGAAACAGATCATTTCCTCCAGGGCAGCCCTGGGGACGCTTCTGTGCATTAGCACACCCTCCATCCTCTGGCACCTGCACTGCCTACTGGCTGGCCATGTGGCCTTTGTGACTGATGGTCACATATATTGCTTTGGGGAAGAGAAAAAATTACTATTTTCTGGGGTGCCTGGGTGGCTCAGTCGGTTAAACGTCCAACTTTGGCTCAGGTCATGGTCTCAACATTTGTGAGTTTAAGCCCTGCGGCAGGCTCTGTGCTGACAGCTCAGAGCCTGGATCCTGCTTCAGATTCTGTGTCTCCCCTCTCTCTTCCCTTCCCTGGCTTACGTTCTGCCTCTCTCTCAAAAATAAATAAACATTTAAAAAAGTTTTTTTTAATTATTATTTTCTTTGGTCATAGTACCGACTGGAGTGCTATTTGATGGTTTATGGCTGGCGTATTGGAACACTGGGATCTAGCCTTGGGAGCCTAGGATACTCTTTTTTTTTTTTTTTTTTTAACTTTCTTTTTTTAAGCAACTTTTTTTAATGCTTATTTATTTTTGAGAGAGAGAGAGTGGCAGAATGAGCGGGGGAGGGACAGAGAGAGGGAGACACAGATCTGGAAGCAGGCTCCAGGCTCCGAGCTGTCAGCACAGAGCCCGGCGCGGGGCTCGAACCCATGAACTGTGAGATCATAACCTGAGCCGAAGTTAGACGCTTAACTGACTGAGCCCGCCATGACACCCCTCTGGGCTCTCTCAGCACAAGGAACAAAAACATGTGAATAAAGTTCTGCCCTACCCTGGATCGGGCCCATGCCAACACAGGCCTCTTGCTTCAAATTGTACCATGAGAGGAACTGAGGCTGTTACTCGGGCAGGCCACACGTGGATGTGGGGGGAGGGCCAAAGGCCTTTTCATCCTCTCCCCTCTCCTCCCACCCCCTCCTAAATAGATGTAGCGGCAGAATTGGGTGGAGGAGCGTTGCTGATCAAGACCTAGAACGACAGTGTTCCTCTTCTCACTTTCCCAAGAAATGGCCAAGGAAATGAATTTTAGCCCAGTTTTCCCTTTCTTGTTTTCTTACCCTCACTTTCCACTAAGGCATTTTTATGACTAATAGATCTGGCGTCTAACATCTACTAGGTTTTTAACCTGAAAAAACACCCCAAAATTTTGTCTTTCTAGGAGGCAGCAGGCATTTCTCTAGTTCTAGCTCATGTAAGTCTATAGTCAGTGACAGATTTCTCCGTTTTGCAAGGAAGAAATCCAGTTCTGGTTGGATAATCTCAGTGCATAAAAACGGATCACATCTTTGGAGGCCGACGTGAGCCAAAGCAGGGTGGGAGAAGCCTCATTAGGATGGCTGCAAGCCTACGTGCGTTCGGCAAGGTACCAAGAAGTAGTTATGAAAGATGTTATATTTTAAGCCTAAATGTGGGTGTGCTGCCTCTTGCCTAGGTTTAAAATTAACCACAGTCTTGAAGCTTTAACTCGTATGTATAATGTAGGAGATGGGTTACAGAAATAGATACAGCAAATGCTGGACTTCTACCCATTCTCCTTTTGCTGCTACTTTGGAGCCCGCGGAAAGAATTATTTATCAGAGAAAGGGACGGGGGGTTCATGGATGAAATATTTGGTGCTCTCAAAAATGTTAGGATTTTATTCATGTTTGTCGAAGTGACCTGATGATTGCTAATTTATTGTTCTAGGCAGTTTTGACAAAATGTTCTTCTCCTATTAAGCCCTCTCCTCAGAATAATTTTTCTTTGCCATGCGTGCCTGTTATCTTTTGGAAATGATACTTTTATAGCGGAACCGGAAAACGACAGGAGTCTTTAAGCCATGCAGGCAAATGTTTTCTGCTGCCTGACTCCCTGATTTTATTTCTGAGCTCTGAGACACTTGACATAGCAAGTGCGATAATGGAAAGAAAGTCCTTCAAGTGTACCGTAATGTCTTCCAAGCCTGGACTGTCCATAAAATGTTTCTCTTAGACCTTTGGAAAACATTGGCTCTTGGGAAAAGGCCGCCTCTTTCCCAAGATTACATAGTACTGTCTTGAATTCCTGGTCAGTAATGATTTGCCTCAATTGCCTCCTATCTTTGGGGCACTTTCAGATAATCTTATGTTGGAAAAATGATGGTAGGTTAGAGAGAAATATGATTGACTATCTCATCAAGCTTAGAGAATAAGTCAACAGGACTACCAAAACGAATGATTCTATTTCTAAATATTTTCAGATAGCCGGATCGAAGTTTTAAAATTTTTTTAAAGTTTCTTTATTTATTTTGAGAGAGACAGAGACAGCATGAGCAGCGGAGGGGAAGAGTCTAGAGGGGGAGAGAGAGAATCTCAAGCAGGCTCCTTTCTGCCAGGGCTTGAACCCACACACCGTGAGATCGTGACCTGAGCCGAAACCAAGAGTGAAGTCACTTAACTGACTGAGCCACCCCAAGTGCCCCTGGAATGAATGTTTAAATCTTAACAGTCTGTTAAGAAATCTAAAGAGCCCCCAAAACCTTAGTTTTCATTACAATAAAATTATCAAGGAAGATAGATTATTGGGTTTATCAGATAGCATTTTCTCCAAGGATGCCAACAGTCAAGTTCAACTTGGAAAAATTATATATTTTCTCTCAAAATAAATAAATATTAAATTTAAAAAAACTGCATGCAATTCAGGCGAGGAAACATATCCTGTAAGCACAGTTTGAACAAATAACTATGAAACTATTTGGTAACAAACAGCGATTGAAGAGGAGAAAAGTACCGAGCTAGTGGCATCTGTTGACTTGTCTTTGGGAATGTATTTTCATCAAATGGATTTAAAATTTTGTTAGTTTTTTTTTTAAGGGAAATGCCTTCAAAGCCTTTTCAGTGGACTCGACTTCATAAAATACTACAAAAATTTTCAAGAAACTGTTACCAGTAATTCATTGTGTCTAATATTTTGAGAAATTTATAAACTTACTTATGTAAATAATCAGTTGCATTGATGTCATAAAATGTACGTGTTTGTGGGCCGATAAGTTTAGAGTTTTGTCATTATAACTCTGAATATAAAATTACGTACTCGGATAATTAGAATTAACGGGAATAGGCTTATGGCCTTTGAAAATTCTGGTTCTTGTTTACACAAATCACATTATAAATGTGTGATAAGTTCAGTAATCAAAATAAAGCTAAAATTATATTGTCTATCTCACAATCTTCTGTTTTATTGAAGAATCTTTAATTCGGCGGAATTATATGGAAGAAATCCAGTATTGTTAACATGGTTCGTTATCTTTTTGGTACTTTAAAAATACAACCCAAATCAGGAGCAAATTGTGAAGTGCCCCTTCTTCGGTTGGCCGTAGGACAACTTCGTATTTGGATTTGTAGCAGTTCCTAAATACGTCGTATTTATCAGACTGTTGAGAAGTGTCTGTTGTAGGTGGCCTGTGTGAGGGCGTAGCCCTAAGTGAAGTCTCACCACTTTTTATCCACACCAGTGTGCTTTCTGGAGTTTTAATCTTTCAGAATTATATGGTGTCTCATGGTATTTGCTCTACTTCGCACTTGTTTTTTTTTCTCGTTTGAGGAATCTGTTCAGTGGCATGTTTGTTAGATCAGCTGCCCCTCGGCACTGCCGTGAATACAAAGTCACGCAAACAGATGGAGAAATTTAATTTCCAGTTGGGAAAGGGTTCCATAGCAACATCGGAGTAAAATCTATGTCTGGTCACATTTAGGGGGCTCCCGTTGGCACAAACCGAACAGGCATGTAAGTGTGATCTAGAAAGGGGTATCTAAAATTCTATGCTGCTCATCTATTACCCTATAGTCTTTTCTTTTTCGGGCAGAATATTTTTGATTTTAATTCAGAGATCTTGAATGCGCGTGTGTGTGTCTGTGTGTGTGTGTCCTTAGCAAGTCAGATGGCCTTTGATAAGTTTTAATAAACTTCATTTGGTAAGTCAAGTCCCATTAAGAAAATGTTTTCGCCATGTTTCTGTGTGCAGAGATTACTTTCGGAAACCGTGCTTCGGGGTTTGAATTATGTATGCAGCAGCGGGGAGAAGGGGGTGTGAAAGCGTGAATCCATGGGCGAGGCTGCTGTAGGGAGAGCTAAATATACCCCAGCAGGATCTAGGCAGACCGTCAAAAACCTGGCGAGGAGCACGAGACAAATAGCAAACCTGTGAAGCCCGCTCTATCTGGAAGAGAGTCCACCTCCAAGCTCAAATATTAAGTGTGTTTTCGCAAAAGTGTATACAGTGAGGACGGAAAAGCATAATAGTGAAACTGAGGCAGCAGATGAAGATCCACAGCTACTTCCCAAAGCACGAGAACCAAATATTAAAATGCTTGGCGTGGGAGTGCTCGGGTCTTTTTTTATGTTATTGATTGACATCGATAGAAAAGCAATATGTGGTGTGTGTGGTATCTTTGTAGAGAGGCAAATATTTACTTTAACTGGATTTCTTCATTTGCCGACCATTTGGGAGAACTGGATATTTATATAACACCTTGCATTTGAATAAGAACTTTGTTTTCACTCCTCAAAATGGTTTCACTTACAAAAATCTGATCTTTCTTTCACGTGTCTCTCTGTTAAGAATCTCCTTTAGATATATATTTTAAAAAGAACATTGAATTTAGGGATGAGATCATGCTTCCGAAAGTTAAATATGAAAAATTCCCCAAATCTCACTTGACTCCACTTAGGCCATATCTGTCTAATATTTCTAGAAGGTTCCAGTATTGATGATTCGATTACTGAGCAAACAATGGATTTGTTTATTTTTAAATGTTAGTGGCTGTAGGGGCGCCCGGGCGGCTCAGTCGGTTAAGCTTCCAACTCTCGGTTTTGGTTCGGGTTATGCTTTCACTGTTCCCGAGTTTGAGTCCTATGTCGGACTCTGTACTGATAGTACAGAGCCTGCTTGGGATTCTTTGTCTCCCTCTCTCTCTGCCCCTCCCCACTCATTCTTGCTCTCTCTCTCTCTAAACAATAAATAAACTTTTAAAAATATTTAAAAAATAAATACTAGTAGGTGCAGAAAGAGTAGAACTCAGTTACTAATTTTGGAATTAACACCCTGAAGAACTGAGATGTTTGGTACAATGCCACATAATTGACCAAATACCTTCTTCAAACATAAATCAGTTATAAATTCAAGCTAAAAAGGCTATGCATCTAATTTCTAAATAATACAATTATTCAATTTTATTTGTTAAAAATATAAACCTCAAGTTTTAGCAGGATACTATTTCAAGGCAATTGCTTTTTGGGTACAGTAACCAAATTATTTGCTTGGAGCCAAGCAGGTACTTTTCCATGCTTATTGGTGGCTGAGGAAACACCTTCACCTTCTTCTCTTCCATCTTCGTTAAAGAGCTGATGACCACAGAATCGAACCAATGTTATCTTAATATTCGGGATCAGGTGTATGACATCTCTCCCCAAACTCAGTTCAACATTTATTTCTCGTTTGTCCTTGGATACGGTTGCTCCAGGGTACAAAAATAACATGGAAGATGATGCATTTTGATCTAGGATTGTAAAATCTTTAGCCTTTGCATCAAGTTTACTTAATGATCTTAATAAACAGTCATAATGGTCTAGCACGGTACAGCACAATGAGTTGGGGTCAGATCTGGGTTTGAATCCGGGCTGTGTAACTGTTTAGTTAATTTCATCTGTTTAGTCTTGGGAAACCAAAACTTGGAAAGGTTAAGCCACTTGACCAAAGGGAAAGAGCTAAGACTTAAACTCAGGCTATCTGACCGTGGAGCTGGTCTTTCATCTCTGCATGACACCGGCAGACCTCTGCTTAGGAAACACACAGATTCATATGTAACTTTTATTTTATTTTATTAAAAAAAATTTTTTTTATTTTAGTGAGAGAGAGAGAGAGAGAGAGAAAGCGAGCATGTGTGGGGACAGGGACAGAGGGAGAAAGAGAAAGAATCCAAGCAGGTTCTACAGTCACTGTGGAACCAGACACAGGGCTCAATTCCACTACCCTTGGGATCCTGACCTGAGCCAAAATCAAGAGTCAGATGCGTAACTGACTGAGCCACCCAGGCGCCCCCATATGAGATAGATATTCAGAATTATGTAATCTCACAAGGCTTTTACCTTAGTGACTCGGCAGCAGGGTTATAAAACACGTAATCGGGTACGTATAACTTATATATAATTGTAATTCAAATAACCAAGAAAGTAGGTTTTCGCAAATGACAAGCAAATCACCCTTGAGCTGGGAAAATTAGATATTTAAATTTGAAACAGTTCTATATGTCTGTAGCCGTTTTATTCACAGTGGCCATATTTAGGCTTTCTGTATCTGTAACCACGAGGGTATGCTGTTTGTATGATTTAGCTCTGTCATTTCATTCTGAATATGTATTTGTCTGAATGCCAAAAGGAAGAATAAATTAATAATTCATATGCCACAAATCACATCCGTGTTCTCTCATTTGATCCTAAAGACAATTCCTTGAGGGGAATAGGTCGCTGATGAGAAAGCCGACGTCGGAGAGATTGAGATGCAGTGAAAGGCAGTGGTTCAGAGCTGGTCTTGGAAGGATTCGGCCTAGTTTTAAATCCAGCTCTGCCTCGGTTTCCTTAAAATGCAGACAGTCCTGGGGTCCCTGGGCGGTCAGTCGGTTGAGCGTCCGACTCATGATTTCGGCCCAGGTCCTGATCCCGGGGTTGTGGGATCCAGCCCCACATAGGGCTCTGTGCTGAGTGTGGAGCCCGATTGGGATTCTCTCTCTTCTTCTCCCTCTGCCCTTCTTCCCCAGTCACACTCACTCTCTCTCTTTAAAATAAAAATGAAATGAAATGAAATGAAATGAAATGAAATGAAATGAAATGAAATGAAATGAAATGAAAGCAGTCTTTGGATCTTTAAGCTGCAGGTAATAACACCCACTTGTTGGATTGACCTTGAGGCGTGAGCAGTGTGTATAGGTGTCTTCATGGATTTCCCTAGGACCATGAGCACCAGGTACATATTCCTGCTTTTAGCTCTGGGTGAGCAAGGAACTGGCCGGCCATAGCAATGTATTTTTTTAAACTACACCTTTATTGAGATAAAATCCACATACCGTACCCTTCGCCCTTTGAAAGCACACAATTCAGTTGTGCGGCCATCACCATTACCTAATTTCAAAATATTTTCATCATCTCCCAAAGAAACTCCATACCCATGAGCGCCCCCCCATTCTCGCCCGCCCCCAGCCCCCGGCCACCACTCACCTACCTTCTGTTTCTATGGCTCGGCCTATTTTTAGACACATCATATGAACGGGGTGGCCTTTTTGACTGCCTTCTTTCACGTAGCATAACGTTTTCAAGGGTCATCCACGTCGTGACCTGTATCAGTGACATGACTATGTAATACGCCGTTGTATGGATTACCACGCTTTGTTCATTCATTCATCAGCTGATGGACATTTGGGTTGGTTTCACATTTTAGCTATGATGAATAATGCTCCCAAGGTGATTCGTGAAAGTGTTTTGTGTAGACCTCCATGTTTCTATCTCTTGGGTCTGTACCTAGGAGTGGAATGGCTGGGTCCTAGGGTCATCCTATTTCATATTTTGAGGAAGTGCACGGCTATATGTCACAGTGGCCTCACTGTTATACAGTCCCACAGGCCATCTTTGAGGGGTCTGATTTCTCTACATCCTCGGCCACGCTCGTTATTACCTGTCTTTTTAATGATGGCCGTCCTAAGCAAACGTGAAATGGTATCTCGCTTAGTTTTGATCTGCCTTTCCTTAATGGCTAATGACGCCAAAATGCCGAGCCTTTTTTCATGCAGTTATTGCCGTTTGTGTCACTTTGTTGGAAAAAACGTCTATTCAAACCTTTGCCCATTAAAAAAAAATAAATTTTTTGAACAGTTTTAGCTTTGAGAAAAATGGCTACAGAGTGCAGAGAACTCCCTTAAATGCCACACTCAGTTTCCCCTATTGTTAACACCTCGCCTCAGTATGATGCATCTGTTACAATCAGCAAGCAATATTGGCACCCTATGATTAACTTTATACCTGTTTTGCTTTCCCTGGATTTTAATGTGGCTTTTCTGTTCGAGGATCCATTTCGGATACCACACTATAGTTAGTTGTCCTATCTTCTTAGGCTCCTGTTGGCCGTGATGTTTCTTAGACTTTTCTTGTTGTCGATGACTCTGGCCAGTTTTGAGGAGCACTGGTCCGATATTTTTTAAAATGTCCTTCTAATTGGGGTTTGTGGGATGTTTTTCCATGATGAGACTGGGGTGATGGGCTTTGGGGAGGAAGACCGCATTAACGGAGCACCATTTTCACACATCGTTTCAAGGGTACCTGCTATCAACACAACTTCGCCATTGCTGTTGACCTCTGTCACTCAGCCGAGACCGAGTTTCTCGGGTTTCTCTGCTGTCAAAGTGACTTTCAGCTTTCCCCTTTCCATACTGTACTCTTTGGAAGGAAGTCACTCTGGGCAGCTCATATTTAAGAAGTGGGGAGTTAGACTCTACCTCCTTGAGGGTGGAATAGCTACGTAAATTATTTGGAATTCTTCTGCCCAAGAGATTTGTCCCGTTTTATTCATGTTCTAATTTATTCACGTATTTATTTATACTGGTAGGACTCAGGGATGTTTATCTCACACTTTACATTATAATCCAGTACTACTCCATTTATCTTCTCTAATTGTTCCAAATTTGGCCGACAGAAACTCTTTCATTTGGTTCCCGTGTCCCTTTGATGCCTCTCCCATGATGGGTTCTCTTTAAGACTTACTTACTTTTTGGCACCACTAGGTCCTCCGGGCTCATCTGTTCTATTTCCTGTCCCTGTCCTAGAATCAGCCATTTCTCTAGGAGTTCTGATTCTTTTTATCAGAAAATGGCACTAGAAACAAGATCTGGTCATTAAGTGTCCTCACTGCCGCCAGGGATGACATTGCTTCTAGTTGTTCTTGGCTGACGGAGCAAAGAAATACATAGGAGCGTAATAAGCTGTGCTGTCTGCATATCTGTAGATGTTCCTGTATGTAACCACCTGTATCCATAGCGGGCCAACCGTGAGTTCATACTGATGTCTTTCACTCTAATCCAGTACCACATGGATCATTCTAGTCTCTTGCCCTGCTCCTCCGTAAACTCACGCTAACAGTGAGAAACCCGGCTCCTGTCCTCCACCATCCATTTAATTAGCTGTCCAATTCCAGTATACAATGTGTAGAAGTATCAGAATTGCTAACCCCTGTTCCCTTGGGATGTATCTATTGACAGTGTAGTACTTACATTCAGTGTCCTTTGCTTTTAGTTGTACAGACTCTACTCCCTTCCGAAGTGACTTCAGACCTTTTTTCTCCTCCCACTTCAGCAAAGTCATTGGACACATTTGTAACAGCAGCTAGATTGTTCTGACATAGTCTGCATTTCATCCTAGGATTCTCCTGGCCTCCTAAATGTTTTTTTTTTAATTTTTTGACATTAAGGTTCACTCTTTATAAACTTCAGTGGGTTTTGACAAATGCATAATGTCATGCGTCCTATCCACAGTATCACACAGAACACTATTACTACCCCTAAAAAATTTCCTGTGCTTCACTAATTCAACCCTTTCTCTCTTCTTCCCAACCCCCTGGCCTTCACTGGGCTCTTTATTGTCCCTTTAGTTTTGCCTTTAGAGACTGTCATATAATCAGAATAAATAAGTAGTTTCTTCAGAGTGGCTTCCTCTACTTAGCACTGTGCATTTAAGATTAATCTGAATTTTTTTGTGGCTTGAGAGTTCATTTCTTTTTGTCGTTGAATATTCCATTATGTAGAATTTGCTTATCCATTCATATGGGTTGCTTCCAGTGTATAGTGATTAGGAGTAAAGCCTCCATCAACATTTGTATGCAGGTTTTTATGCTGACATAAGTTTTCAACTCAATCGGATACATACCCAGGAGCGCGATTGCTGAATTGCCCGGGAAGACTGATTGACTTGGTAAAAATCTGCCGGACTGTCTTGTAAAGTGGCTTTACCATTTTGCATCGCCACTCCTATTGGATCTGTTGCTGTGCATCCTCGTCAGCTTTAGTGTTGTCAACTTTTTGGCTGTCAGCCCCCCTCACAGGTGTCCGTGGCATCTCACTGTAGTTTTATTTTGCAGTTCTCTAATAGCAGGGACGTGGAGCCTCTCTTCACGTGCCTGCTTCCCATCTGTGTATTTCCCTTGGTGTGGTGTCCGACGGTCAGATCTTTTGCCCATTTTTAAATTGGGCTCTTTGTCTTTTTGTTGTTGAGTTTGAAGAGTTATTTATATATTCTGGATAGAAGACCTCTTATCAGATACATGACAAATATTTTCTCCTCTTCTGCGAGTCATTTTTTTACTTTCTTGATTGTGTCCTTTGCTTATTTTTTTTTTAAATCAGAATTTCTTTTCTTAATTTATTTTTAAGAGAGAGAACGCAAGTAGGGGAGGGGGCGGGGACAGAGGATCCGAAGCAGGCTCTGCGCCGACAGCGGTAAACCCAGTGTGGGCCTAGACTGCACAAACCACATGATCAAGACCTGAGCCAGAGTTGGACACTTAACCTACTGAGCCGCCCAGGTGCTTCTTTGCGTTCTCTGAAATACACATGGTTTTATTCCAATTTCAGTAAAACACTTTTTTTGTCATGTGTGGTTTGGGTGTCATATCTAAAAAACTCTCTATATTTTCTTCTAATAGCTTTATAGTTTTAGCTTTTGCATTTAGGTCTATTATCCATGTTGAGTTAATTTTTGTATATGGTTTATGGTAGGGGTTCAAATTCATTCTTTTGCAGCGTATATATCCACTTATCCCAGCACCCTTTGTTAAAGGACTCTTGTCTCCCCATTGAATTGTTCTGTTACCATTGTCAAAAATCAATTAACTATGAACTTAAGGATTTATTTCTCAACTCTCAATTCTGTTTTATTGATCTGTATATGCATCTTCAGGCCAGTATCCACATCGTCGTGATTACTGTGGTTTGGTAGTAAGTTTTGAAACGAAGAAGTATGACTCCTTGACCTTCGCTCTGCCTTTTCAGGATTCTTTCGACTATTGTGGGTCCCTTGCATTTCCATGTGAATTTTGTCCTTAGAAATATTTTAATCTTTGAAATGAATCTTCTATTTCTTGTCTTCCTTTTTAACCTTCTTTATAGTGTTCATTTGTGTTTGCTCCTACTCCTTCCCTGGTCACTTACCCGGGCCCATTTCTCAGGACCAGTGAGCTAGCTGATAATCTTGTTGGAAGTATTAGCTGATTAAACTTGGACCTTGCAGAGAGTTCAACTGGGGAGGATATGTTTTTAGTGATCTTCGGCTTTTTCCCTCTCCGTCTTCAGTTAATCGTCCAGTTCTTAGCCCTCCACCTACCCCAATATCATTTGAATCACATCCCTTTGTACACATTTACAGATCCCATTATCTGAAATATGCTGCTGAACTTACTTTCCCGTCTTCAGAAACTTCCAAATGTTAGGGACAGATTAATTATCTAGAGCATGGCTGTCATATTATTTTTCCCACCTAAAAACATTTTGGGACATGGCTGAATCTCAGAGAGATGATATTGAGTGAAAGAAGCCAGACATGAAAAAGTACCTGTCGTGTATGTGACTGTATTTTTATAAAGTCCAAGAACACCAGTCTATAGGAATAAACTTCAGAACTTTGTTTGCCGTTTGATTCCAACTTGAATGAGTCAAGAGGAAATTTTCTAGGGTAATGGAAGGATTCTATATGTTGATTGGGTCACTCGTTAGTGGATGCAGATGTTGGTCATGGCTCATGCAACTGGACACTGATGATGTGTGAATTTTGTGCAGATTATACTTCATCTTTTTTGTAGTAAAAAAATGACTTTTGGTGCCTCCCCACCGCCTTCAACTCAAAGTCCTTAACTTGTCCTTTGGGGACTTTGAAAACCAGGCATCTGTATAACTTACCAAGTGTCTCTTGTTATTTCCCCTCCATGCCCTGTGATCCAATGATGTAGAATTCTCTCTCTCTTCTTCAGATGCACCATGTCTTCCCAATTCTTTGCTATCACTTTTCCCTCAGTCGGGAACGTCCTCCAGTCACCGACTGCCAATCACTACGTGTCAAAACCATCTTCCCTCAAATTCCCTATCAGAAGCCATTCTCTTTCTCTAAACACCCATACTGGTAACATTTTGTGTCTCTCCTACAGCACTCTTCACTTTCCCTGGTTTTATTGTAGTATTTCTGTTGTTCTGTCTGTAGAGTTTACGGTGTGCCTGGCACTGTTTATGAACGTCCTATTCCCACTTTGGCATGTAAATCCCACTAAAGGCAAGACTTCAGTTTACTTCATTTCTATCACCCCAAGACCTGGATAAGCATTTATTAAATGGATGGATGGGGGGTGCAAGCGTGACATCCCTCCACTGATATATAGATGGAGGTGGATGGATGGATGGAGTCATTGGAGGGTATAAGACAGTGGAGAATATTGGGGTGGGGTAGCCATCTAAACAGCTTTAAAAACCTCTGACATACCCCATGTCTTACTTGTAAGGTATAATGAACGAGACGAGATGTACCAGGAGCTCAATAAAATTTTGGTGGCCATTAGCCAAGTCTTGAGCTTATAAACATATCTCTGCAAATCTGAAAAACATGACGGCCCCGGAATGATTTTTAATGGTTTCTGTGCAATCTATAAAGTCATTTCCCCCGTTATAATCTCCCAACTCCTGGGGGGTTTACTGTGTCCTCCCTCATCTTGACAATGCCCTCAGATTTTGTCCTCAGGCAGTAATTTCCAACCAAGGCATCTGGCACATTGATGTGCCCAGAGGCAGTACTCAGTTGGTTTTGCTAATAGGGTAAACAAACTTCCTTGACAGGGGCGAGTGACTTACAAGGTTCAGGGAGCACACTGAAGCAGAAGCAAGCAGAGACCTGGCGGTTACCCAGACATTGGACGTGAAACCCTGTCTCACGCTCAAGAGATGCAGGCTTTCAGGAGAGGCTGGTGCATCATGGGTTATGTGCAATCTATGTGAATGTGAACTTGACATCATCTGACATTGGCAAAACTGCCCTATGAAGCATACTAGATAAAGCTAACATCTCCCCCGTATCCTTTTTAAAAATTAGAAGAATATTGGGAGCATGGCAGGAAGCATTTAAGCCCTTAAAAAGAAAGTATAGCCAAAGAACATTTGGTGAGGGGAAAAGGAGTATTTGTGATTTTCGTCATCGGCTTATTAAGATTCCATTCATAAAATTCTTTCCTGAGATTTTATACACGGTCTGTCAAGACAAGCCAGTTCTTATGGGTGATAGGGCTTTCTCCAATCTTCTTTTCCATACATACTTTTTTCAATGGGTGGAGACCTTATTAACCAAACTTCATTCATGTACATACATGTTCGTCTACCAGACTATATGTATTCTAAATCCAATGAAAAGATAAAAGAGCTTGATTCTGCTAAAATGTTTGGCCCCCCTGAATGAAAGGAAACTTTTCAGTACTATTCCATTGTGAAAGGACTTCAGAACAAAGAAAATCTTGGAAGAGCTTTAAAAAAAAAAAAGAAAGCCAAAGACCCAGCACCCGGGCCAGTATTCATATTATACTTACAACGTTGTTGGCAAAGTGAAGCTCCCAACTGAGACTTTTTCGTCCCTCTTTTTCCTGCCGTCACTGCCTGGCTAGAGTGATGACTTAGCAAAGTAGTGATGCCTGCATTTCAGATCTGAGCTCTGCAGTAGCTCCACCCACACTCAGGTCCTTTCCTGGCCCGGGACCAGTCAGCCTCCCAGACCTCATTGTGTGGCGCACGTGATTTATAAACTAATCCGAGTCAAGCCCTCTAGCTCCTCTTGGGTCCGTATCATTATATTTTGACAGGCCGTAAGAATCATTTTTAAAAAAACAATTACTCTTTTTGCGACCCCTGGTTCCACAGCTTTGCAGACCAAGCCACATCACGTTTGGCCGCTGGACCATTTGCAAAAAGGAAGTATATACATCAATGTTCCTCTCCACCTCTGGGCTTCTAGCTGATTACTTGATAAATCACACATGCATTTTTCATCACCCTTTAGTTTATGTATTACTCAGGCAATATGTAAATGTGTTCCCATTACTTAAAAAATATTTAATCCATAATTGTAGGGCTGAGATAGAAGAGTTCTTCACCTCTGTTGCCCTCACTCTCTTTAAACTTGTGCTCCTCTCCGGAGAAGACAACTTCTATCAGTCTCGTATCTGTTCTGCTGTATCTTATCTTTACCTTCACTATTTGTACATTTAGAAATGTATTGTCCCTTTGCTCTTCAGTAAGCATTTTAGAATTAGCTTGTTGGGGCACCTGAGTGGCTCAGTCAGTTAAGCGTTCGACTTTGGCTCATGTCATAATCTCATGATTCTTGAGTTCTAGCCCCATGTCGGGCTCTGTGCTGACAGCTCAGAGACTGGAGTCTGCTTCAGATTCTGTCTCCTCTCTCTGCCCCTCTCCTGCTCACATTCTGTCTGTCTGTCTCTCTCTCTCTCATAAATAAACATTAAAAAAATTTTTAAAAATTAATTAGCTTGTCAAATTTCATGAATGAGTTGCATGGGACTTTGCTTGGAATTTTGCTGAATTTATAGCTTAACGTGGAAGTAGTTGAGGTTTTTATGACAATGAGACTTTCTTTTAATGAGCAGAGTTCTTGAAAATTCTTAAATGAAGTTTTATAATTTTCTACCCAACAATTTTGCACATCTTTTGTTATATATATTCTTAGGTGTCTTGTATATGGTATCGTATTATTTTAATTTACACTTTTTAATTTTATTATGTTATTTATTAATATTTTTAGAGAGAAAGAGTATGCAAGCAGGAGGCGAGGGGATGGGCAGAGGGAGAGGGAGGAAGAGAATCTTAAGCAGTCTCTGTGCCCCGTAAGAAGCCCTGTGCCGGGCTTGATCTCATCATGATCTGAGCTGAAATCAAGGGTTGGACGCTCAAACGACTGCGCCACCCGGGAGACCCTAATATATTTTCTAATGTCGAATCATTTATATACTCTTCGGAAACCTATTTTATAGTTATACATTTGAAGCATTATACATTTTTATGTGTTTTGCAGTTTACGCATGTATTATACATTTTTATGCATTGTTGGATACTTCATTTAGCAATATCTAGTAGAATTGAGAGGTGGACTTTGAAAGCTCTCCAAGGTAACTTGCAAATTCATGATTCTGTGATTTCGTTTCAAGGAGCCTCTGATTTATCTAAAATGCTGGGAAGGACACGTACATGATACTTTTCCCCTCAGGAAATTGAAACTTGGAAACACTAAATGAGCGGTCTGACGTCACCGTTGGAAATGGAGTTATGTGAAGTATTTACACTCACTGGATTCTTATAGCTCTGCCACTTACTAGTTTGGAAACCCTGTGTTCCTCTGTAAGGTGGCGATCATAACAGCTGCTGTCTCACGTAGTTGTTGGCGATTAAAAGCAACAAAGCATGGGGGCGCTGGGGTGGCTCGGTCAGTGTTTACTAAAAGAACGTGTATATGTGTAAACCCGTACTTCTTAGTAACTACCGTTGGCGTAAGCATTGTCCCTAAATTTATTTTTTCGTACCTGTCAAGTAAAATATCAATAAAACTTTTACAAAATAATATAAGATTATTTCTATATATGGGGGGTTTTTAATACCAACTCCCAAAATGTCACATGACAAATCTATTTCCTCCATAGAACCGCATATGTGGAAACACATACCACATGTCACACAGGCAGAGCAGTCTCTCTGACACACAGACAAGAGTGACAGTCCGCATTTACTTTCTTTTAGTGGTTCTGATGTTGGCCGGTCAAGTGTCACCTTTGAAGGAAAATTCTCTTTGACTGTAACACAGAGCACTGTTCAGTAGCTCTTTGATTGGATTATGCATAAAATTTATATGTATGCCGCCCACTGGAGATTAAGTAATTAAGATGCTCTTAATATTGCAGGGGAAACATTACAATTCTCATTATTTTAATGGACCAGTCAGCTCCAGGGATTTGATAAGGGGATGCGACATCTTGTATTCCAAGGTAGCAAAATGCACAGTTTTGACTCTTTGACGACCTAACTTTGAAAGCTTTTGAGGACCTGGGTAGAAAAAAATCATCTGAAACCAATTCTTGGAGGGCAGGCCATTCTTACAAATAATAATAATAATAATCCTTGTAATGGTGGCCTTATTGTTAGTGCCACTTAAGCACTAAGGACTCCACAGTCAGGGAGGGAGTGGTCTTTTAATCTCTGCTTTGAGAGGGGTCCCTCAGGCCCCGAGGCACTCTCAGGGAGATGGCCCAGCTGTCTCTGCTTTATGTGACATTGCCTTTTAGAGGCTCACTATGGATGACTAATGGGTTTGTGCAATTCACATAATTGCGCTGCTGTGTTTGCACAGGAAATACAAAAAGACAAATGTTTTCATTTGTTAAACTTATATTCCATCTTCTTCCAAAAAGAACTGCTCTACAATCTTGAGGTGCAATTGGTTGCATCTCTGTAAATCTTTATTGATTGTTTAAAGCTGTCATGTTAGCAGGAAGTCTAGTGTCTGTCTCCCCGGGTTCATCTCTCCTTTTAAGTTGTCGCAAACTGAAGCGAAACAAATATGAGGTCTTACGTGCTCCATTCCTAAAGTCTATTCACAATTCTGTACTCGGTAGAGAGGGCTCTTTATCTAGTCAGCCCGATAGCGTTGCCGTTCCTTGAACCTAACAGTGCTCCCTGTGGGTCCTCCACAGTCCAGTGACGAAGTTAGTCTACTCAATAGGAGAGCTCGATGTCTCATTTCCCTGAGTAGTAAGTCGTGGCTCTTGAAGGGAGACGATACTACCACCTCAATGCCAGCTACACTTGACCGAGTGTTTTAATGAAGCATCAGTTCTGAGCTAGACACTGTTCAGTATACCAGGAATATAGCAGAGGTTAAAAAACAAAACAAACTTCTGCAGGTTGCATATATTCTATTGGGGGTCTCAGTCAACAAGTAACTGACAAGTAATCTATTTTATGTAACCCCATGTAAAGAAATGTGCTCCCTAAACTATGACAAACCATGTACTGAAAGTATTCTACCTGTGATGATTTTAATTTTTTTCATGTTTATTTATTTTTGAGAAAGAGAGAGAGAAAATGAGCAGGGGAGGGACAGAGAGATGGGGAGACACAGAATCTGAAGTAGGCTCCACGCTCTGAGCTATCAGCACAAAGCCCGACTCGGGACGCGAACCCATGACCTGATTCAAAATCAGATGGTTAACCGACTGAGTCACCCACATGCCCCTCAACAATTTTAAATTGTAAAAAAGAGAGAGGCGCCTGGCTGGTTCAGTCAGTAAAGCATATGACCCTTGATCTTGGGGTCATGAGTTCAAGCCCCACATTAGACATAGAGATTCATTTAAAAAGATAATAAATAAAAATATTTAAATTGCAAAACAGAGAGAAGGAGGAGGAGAAGAAGAAGAAAGGAAAAGAAAAAGAAAAAAAGAACATGAGCTGGGTTACTCTCAAAGAGGACTCTGAAAAGAGGATTTGAGTGTGAGTAGTTTGTTTGGGAATTGGTCCCAGGAAGCACACACAGGGGCGTAGGTGTGTAAGACAGAGAAGAGAGAAAGAAAATCAGGGTGTAATAATGAGCAGGTAATCACTGTGGGCAACTGGAACTCAGTCCCACTGTGAACTCTGAAAGATTGTTTAGAAAATATCTCAGCATCGTCTTACCCAAGGGCTAAGGAGGCTGGGATATTGATCTACCAACTCCTGTTGGTCATTGGCCGAGGTATCAACTCAGCCAGTGTGTCAAATCCCGGTTCTTCAGGCCAGCCCCACACCGGGGCGGCACACAGCCACGGACACTGCAGGGCAACTCTTCAGGTGGAGAGTGGCAGATCCTGACAGCAGGAAGCCATCAGTGTGCCCGGAGGGATGAGTACCATGGGGATGCTGGAGGGACACCAGCAGTGTCTGTTACAATGAGCATCTCAGGATCGGTAAACAGGAATTTTAGATTATAGTAAATACCATGAAGCAGGTAAAGTGGAGGAAATGTGTGGAGGTGAGGGTAGGAAGGGAATTTTAGAGTACGGTGGGAGGTAGGAGACATGGGTATTTGAGAAAGTGACATTTGAACAAAAACCTGAATATTGAGGATTGAAGCATGGGTAGACCTGAGGGAAGGGTCTCCAGTGGAGGGGCCAGCTGGTGGAAGGGCCTGGAGATGGGCAGAGAGTTTGTTGGTCCAGGGAATTAAAGGAGCCATTATGGGTGAAGCATAATCAACAGCAAAGTAAGTGGTGGGAATGCCTTTGGTCAAGTAGACAAAGTCCGATCATATCAAACCTTGTAGCCATTGCAAGAAATTTGAATTTTATTTCGAATATGATGAAGGGCTATTAGAAGGTCTTGAGCAGTATGTATGATCTGGTTTTGTTTTATAATTATTTTAGTCTTTATTTTTTAGAGAGAGAGAGAGAGAGCGAGCGAGCACGTGCAGGGCAGGAACAGAGAGAGGGAGACACAGAATCCAAAACAGGATCCAGACTCTGAGCTGTCAGCACAGAGCCCAACGCAGGGCTCGAACTCACAAACTGCGAGTTCATGACCTGAGCTGAAGTCGGATGCCCTACCGACTGAGATAAGGCCCCCTTTATCTGGTTTTGTTTTAAATGATCATCGCGAGCAAGAGTAGAAACAGGTGAGAGACTATTTTGGCTCACAGCAGAGAAATAGATGTGTTGTTGTAAGAAATGTTCTTAAGATACAGGGGAGTATCACTGTTCATACAAAAGTGGTATCCAACCATTAATAATTAAAGGATGAAATATATAGTGAACGAGAGAGATATAAAAATAGATTGGATCATTGACTAAGGACAAGATTTAAGAGTCAGTAATTATGTACACACTTAAAGAGCAGTAAAAAGGATAGTGACTTAACTATGTAAAAAGTTGAAAGAGCTGAGGCTCAGAGCAGTAATAAAAATAAAATGCTACCAACCTGAAACCTGGTGGGCCAGTGCTCTCCTTGGCCAGTCTCTAGACCCGAGAATAACACTGAATTATTATTCATCCGCCCAACTGTGAAATTTCTGAAGAATAATATCAATGTACCTAGGTACATTGTGCATGTGCTGTGAGCCAATATCTTGTACCTAGGTTTTTGTGCATGGGGATTTTTTGCCCATCGTGTAGCAAAACTTTCCATAATATTGGCTCTTTTGTTAATACATCCCTTGCATGAGATAGCTCACTCACTTTCCTTCCCAATTCTAAACTTCTGGAAACTCTCCCTGCAAAACTGAACCCAGGCCCTTCCCCTTCACTTACTAATTACCCCAGTAGCTTCTTAATTGCTGGTTTTGCCTCTGATCCTCTCCCCCACAGCACACTGTTCCCTAAAATACTCCTTTTATCCTATCAGTCCCCTAAATTAAATCTTTCTGAGGCTTTCCTTCCCTAGGAATAACAATCTCCTTAGTTGCTAAATAAGGCTTATATCCTACTCCCCCCGCTCACAACCCTCAGCCTCAGCTTGTCGTGCTGTGAACATATCTTGTTCTTATCCCTCTGCTGACTCTTTGCTTTCTCTTCCTCTCCCCTGGAATTTCCCACTGTATCTCCTCCACACACACACACACACACACACACACACACACACACACACACACCATCTCTGCTTGCAAAAAAAAAAAAAAATACACTTTTTAGGCTTTTTTTTAAAGCCTAACTTACACTTGGTGCAGCCCAGCAGAGGAGATATAGCCCATCAGAGGAGATAAAATAGCACAATTGCAAGTATTAGCTAGGCATTTATTCATTTACTGAGTGACTACTTCATACCAACATACGTACTTGGTGTTCGGAGATGGGTACAGAATGTTATTGCTAGCCGCAAGGAGCTCATTCTAATGGGAGAGATGAATGCGTAAAGAAAGATGCATACCCTCATAGAACATGGTGAGTGCGGTGATTGAGATATGAGCAGGGTGTGGGTTTGGGCCTGTTCGGGCAGAGCAAATAGGCAGGGTCGGGCAGAGGGGTTCAGCTTGCAGGCGTAGAGAGCCAAGACTGAGATCAACCAAAGGCAGAGGTGTCAGTACCAAGGAGAGCTCCTCATGCATGGAGCCTTGGGGCGTTCCGCACATTTTGGAAGCAGCTCAAAACTTTCTTCGAGACTCTATCCTGAGAGGTAAGAGTTTCTGGCTTAAAGGAACCCTCATTAGACATATCCTGAATTCCTTTGTGTTAGGAAAATAATAGTTCAACTTATGAACTTGCAGGGTTTGAAGACTGAAAATTAGTTGAGAAATTTCTATCCTTAGAAGATCCTCTTGGATCAAATCCTCAGGGGATGGTTTTCATTCTAGGATTTGAGATGGAAGCCAGGACTTTATTGGGACTCTTTTTTCTTAGGCTTTGGGGGTTCAGAGCTTGATTTTTTTTTTAATTTTTTTATGTTTATTTATGTTTGAGAGAGAGACAGAGCACAAGCAGGGGGCGGGCAGAGAGAGAGGGAGACACAGAATCCAAAGCAGGCTCCAGGCTCTGAGCTGTCAGCGCAGAGCCGGACATGGGGCTTGAACCCACAGACCGCGGAGATCATGACCTGAGCCGAAGTGGGACGCTTAACCGACTGAGCCACCCAGGTGCCCCAGAGCTTGATTTTTTACTAGCCTAGACATAATGTATCTCCCCAGCCTCTTACACCATGTACCTGGCAGCTATGCTGTTATTTATGAATGCCCTACTGCCTCAAACTGTGTTGCAAATGTCTAGAGTAGCACAGTCCAATACAAAAGTAGAATAGGAGCCACATATTTAATTTTAAATTTTCTAGCAGTCACATTAAAAAAGGGAAGGGAAACAGGTGAACTTATTATAATATGTTTTACTTAACTCAGTAAATCTAAAATGTTATTTCAATATGTATTGAATATGAAACCATCCGGGAGAGCTCTCACATTCTGTTTTTCCGACTAAATCTTCAGAACCCAGCATATGTGTGCTCATACAGCACATTTCACTGTGGACTGGCCACCTTTCAAGTGCTCAGTTGCCATGTGTGGCCAGTGGATGCTAGACTGGGCAGCAGAGCTCTGGATGTCAGTGAGCCTGTCTGTGCTTCCACTCCAGCCTTCCCGTCCCTTCACTTTTCCAAATGTCACAGAAACTGGCCAGAAGGACACCATCGCTGTAAGAGGGGATATCAAACCAAGTACTTTCTGTATTCTGTTTACGAATAAGTAAGTGGTAGGATGAAGGAATGTTTTAAGTCTCAAAATAAATTTTTGTATTTTTCTTTTAGAATTTTTTTCAATATTCAAATAAATAGATTGGGGCGCCTGGGCGGCTCAGTTGGTTAAGCGTCCGACTTCGGCTCAGGTCATGATCTCATGGTTTGAGTTCAAGCCCTGCATCAGGCTCTGTGCTGACAGCTCGGAGCCTGGAGCCTGCTTTGGATTCTGTGTCTCCCTCTCTCTGTGCCCCTTCCCCACTCATGCTCTGTCTCTCTCGAAAATAAATAAAATATTGAAAAAAAATAGATCTTCACCAAGAGATGCATTTCCTTTTTTTTTTAATTTGAGAGAGAGAGAGTATAGGAATGGGGGAAAGGGAAGAGAGGGAGAGAGAGAGAGAGAGAGAGAGAGAGAGAGAGAGAGAGAGAGAGAGGGAGAGAAAATCCTTAAGCAGGCTCCATGCTCCGTGCAGAACCCAATGTGGGGCTCGATTCCATGACCCTGGGATCATGACCTAAGCCAAAATCAAGAGTCAGATGCTCAACCAAGTGAGCCACCCGGGTGCCCCTTAAATTCTTATATAATTGAGAAAACATATTTTGTGTTAAAGGACTGAGGTTTAGTTATTAATGATAAATTTCAATTTCAGACAGTAGTGTTGACTTTCTTTTATGAAAGACTGAGCAATAACTACCTACATTTTGTTATACAATGTTTATTAAACTGTGTATTTTTTTAAAAAAATCTTTATTTATTTTGAGAAAGAGACCATGATGCAAGCAGCAGAGGGGCAGAGAGAGAGGGAGAGAGAAAGAATCCCAAGCAGGCTCCGTGCTGAAAGCTTGATCTCAGGAACTGTGAGACCATGATCTGAGCTGAAATCAAGAGTCAGATGCTTAACTGACTGAGCCACCAAGGCACCCCACAAACTGTATATTTAAAAAAAATCAACCTAATGGAATTCACCACCTAGTTGACCTTGTAGTGAATAGAAAACTGGATTAATGAATTGATGACATAATACTAATTCTGTACAGATATGTTTTATAGTGAGGAAAACTAATGGTAAAGGGGATAAAATTCCTCTTTTCCCTGAAAAATGTTTTAAAATATGAACAAGTCTACTGTGTTTGCAAGGAGGGAGTACTAGAGGTCGGGAAGCTTAAACTTTGGTTTTAGTTCTGCCACAAGTCAATAGATTTAGTAAATCTATTTACTTGTTTAGATTCTTAAACAAGTAAATCAGTCTGTCTAGACCTCAGTTTTCTCCTCCACAAAATAAAGGTATTGGGTGGAATATCTCTCTAAGTTCCTTCCACTCGTAAGTCATGTTGACCATGCCTTGTAAATACCTTCCTCATCTGTCATCTCCTCTCCACCTCATAACTTCTGAACGACTACAGCCAGTCTTCTGGCAATTTCTCGAATCCTTCCTGTTCTCCGCACTGCTGCCAAAGAAATCTTTCTAATAAAAATCTCATCGTCTCATGCTTCATGTCCATAGCAGTTGGCCCTGCCTGCTTGTATCTGCTCCTCAGTTTCGACTCCTGGGCTTCCCCGACATACCGCCTGTTTTAGCTTCATCAGAACCAGTGCAGCTGCCAGTGTGTGACATAGGTTTTGGGACTGTCTTTGTCAGCTCTGGCTGCTATAACAAAATGCCACAGATTGGGTTGCCAAATAAGAGAAATTTATTTCTCACAGTTGTAGAGGCTGAGAAGTCTAAATCAAGGGGCTAGCCGATTTGATTCCTAGTGAGAGTTTCCTCGTGTGTTGCAGACTGCCGCTTTCTTGTGTATTCTCCCTCACATGGCCGGAAGAGAGATGATCTCTCTTGTATGTCTTTTTTTATATTTTATTTTATTTTATTTTATTTTATTTTATTTTATTTTATTTTATTTTATTTTATTTTATTTTATTTTATTTTATTTTATTTTATTTATTTTTTAACGTTTTTAAATTTATTTTGAGGGAGAGAGAAAGTGTGAGTATGGGAAGGGCAGAGAGAGGGGAGGGAGAGAGAATCCCAAGCAGGCTCCACACTGTCAGCACAGAGCCCAACTTGGGGCTCAAACTCATGAAACTGTAAGATCGTGACCTGAGCCAAAACCAAGAGTCAGATGCTTAGCTGACTGAGCCACCCAGGTGCTCCGTCCATCCAATTCTTTACTTGAATTTTCAGTGTCTCTGGAAAATCTTTAAGATGTATCGGGATGTGGGGCACCTGGGCAGCTCAGTCAGTTAAGCGTCCAACTCTTGGTTCGGCTCGGGTCATGATCTCACTTGGGATCGAGCCCCGTGTCTGGCTATGTGCTGACAGCACGGAGCCTGCTTGGGATTGTCTTTCTCCTTCTCCCTCTGCCTCTCCCCCGCTTGCTCTCTCTCAAAATAAATAAACTTAAAACAATAACAACAACAACAATAACAACAACAACAACCACCACAAAAAACATGTATCGTGTGTGAAGGAGCAGAAGTATAGTGGGTCTCCGGAGAATTAGATTGGGTTTCTCATATAAAATCCTTCAGAACATTTTACAACTTCTAGTGAACTTTAGAAAGATCTGGAAAACTGCATGATTGGCTACCCCAATATTGTAGGGAAGACAAATCCGGAAAGTCTTGTGATGTTCAGTATAGATGCACTCAATACCCAGGATTTTTAAAACACTCAATGTGAAATATTGTTTTAAAGACAAATAGTTTTAGCTGTTAATTCCTGCAGATCGTTTAAAATCAGCTAATCTCTCTAGTGTCCACCTTTTTAAGCCTTCTGTGCTTTTCGTTATTATATTTTCGTAAACACTGCATCCTTTCTTCTGAGTACAAACACATGGATACAAACATACCAAATGACAGACACTCAACCACAAAAAGCTTCAAATCGGATTAGGCAGCTGGGAAGGGGCACTTGGAGGATGGAAGAAGCTGAAGGTTCCCGTCATGGACGGCCTCCTCAGTTATGTAAATGAGTTGGGTGGGATTAGACAACCTTTTAAATATGAGCAATTAACTATGGAAAACGAGGTCAGCCAAAACCTTGAACTAGAGAGAGATCGCATCAAGGAAGCAGGGGTCATGGGCCGTAAGCAATTCGTACGGACCGCAGCAAAATGGGTCGAAGGTTTGCCTTTGTGTGTGAGGTCATTTCAAATCGAATAGATGGAAGAAAGGCATTTTCAGGATAAGGGTTTTGGTTTCAAGGTAGATAACTGAAAATATGCTTTTGTTCTTGATATTAATCCCCATCGAATGTAGCCCCTTCTGCTGCCTGTGGAAAACAGAAGGGGGAAGAAGAGCTAAGCCAGGGAGGGGGCCGGCGGGCGATTAAGAGAGATGTTGAGTCAGACATCACCCTCTGTGTGAGCTGTGATCTCTCCCGGGAATGTAATTTGAGGTCTGGGAGGACGCCACGCAGTCCTAAGATTTCCGTGCTGTAGCTGGAGGAGACGGTACATCCAAAAGCCAAAAGAACGTTTTGCACACCCCCACTGTGGAACGAGCTCTTTGGGGACAAAACCCTGCTCCCCTCCGAGGGGACTTTCGTGGGCGGTAAGCAGCTCTCCGCATCCGGAGGGTGGCAGAGAAATCGAAAGAGTTAAATCTAAGCGCTCTCCTGAGCGTTCTCGAAATCACTCTCCCTTCTTTGGCGGCTGGCCAGCCCGCCCCCTGTCTTGGCAGTGAAAACTTAAAACAAAAACAAAAACAGAACAGAAAAAGGCTGGTGGGACAGATTCAAGGGTCCTGAACCGGCCAGGTGAGGAATTGAATGGCGGAAGTCGCCGCTCTCTTGACCTTCGGTTCTATGTTATGAGGGAAACAAATAGAGAATCTCCTCCCTTCATCTCTTCCTCTCTCCTGTCCTGGGAGGGGAGAGACGTCAGTGGCAGAAGCATTTACTGCCTTCCAAAGCCAGTTGTGAGATGACCGGCAGGGTCGGTGTGAGGTTTAATTCAGATTCGGACGTGCTGACCCCTGTGGCCTGAAGTTCAGGCGCACACGACACGAAGGCTTGCCCACCGACAGAGTCCGGTTTCCTTGCTGTGTGACATTCGCCGAGTTACTTAACCTCTTTGACTCTCAGCGTCGTCTTCTGTAAAGTGGCAGCAGGAATAGGAAACACCTCATCATGCGATCGTGAGGTTTAGATTAGTTAATAGAGGGGCGCCCGGGTGGCTCAGTCGGTTAAGCATCCGACTCTTGATTTCGCTCAGGTCATGATCTCAGGGCCGTGGGATCGGACCCCACGTTGGGCTCCACGCTGAGGCTACTTGAGATTCTCTCTCTCCCTCTCCCTCAGCCCTTCTCCCCCGCTTGCACAAGCATGCTTTCTCTCTCTCCAGCTCTCTCTCTCTCTCAAAAACAAATAGATAAGTTAAATAAAAATTATAGTAGTCAATAAATGCCACTTTTATTACATAATTCTGACCCCATAATCAAATTTCCTCATGTTCTAATTAGTCTCATTTCTCATTCCCCACCTTACCTGTAATATGAGCCATATCAGAGACATCCCATTGTATCGTTCCTTGCTTACTAGATGCTGTTTTATTTTTGTTTTAGAAGAATTGAAAGAAATCCGGCGGAAAGCTCGGTAGCAAGCGTTTTCCTAGGTGTCTGCGAGCCACGCTCGGGCACAGCTGGCCAGTGTGGGGCACGCCTCGGGTCAGGTATCTTATCTCAGCGGGACTGGGGTCTGGTCGTGCCTGTCCCCTTCCGCGCTGATCACAGATGACGAAGCCCGTACTGATACGCTCTCCTTCCTGCTCAGGCCAGGTTCTGTACCCCCCTTATCGCCTTTGAGTATCCTGTTCTTTTCAGCTGGAAGGACCTCTCCTCTTCTTTCCCAGACACGGGCCAACATCTATCTCATCGGTGTCCTATTTCTCTATGAAAATTTTATTACTTTAACAAGGATGGCTTCGGGTACGGTTGTCGGCTTTAGAAATGCCAACTAGAACATACGTTCGTTACATTTGGGGATGTGGTTGTGAACAAAAGGAGTCAAGGCACAAACTTATTTTTATCTAGAACCCTCTAGAGCTATGTGTAGCTGTAAAGATATAGATATATTTATGCACACAGTACACATATTAGATATGCAACGAACTTGGAAAGAATAAAGCTAATGGAGAGTGCCGGAGAAAAGAGATCCAGGTAAACAGAGTCGCTTCCAGTTTTGTCTTTCTATTTAGTTAAATTATTTCATTGCCCTATTTTTTTTACTGATTAAACTTCTTTTTTCTCTTTTTTTTTCAATGATTAAATGATACAGAAAGGAAAGAGAAGGTGGAGAGGATTTGTATGATAAGTATTAGGAAAATAAGAGTGATTCGGAGAAGTGACAGAATTGGAAAAGAATTTGTAACATGGGCAGCTGAGATCTTCAGGGACTATTAAAAGCTACCATTATTAAGCATTTGCTAATAAAGAAGATAATGCTCTGTGTGTACTGAAATATTGTTTCCTCGAGATTCCGCGAGGCAGATCGCTACCCTTGGGGCCATTTACAAATGGAGAAAATGAACTCTGAAGAGGCAAAAAGGTGTAAGGTTACGGATGAGTGAGGGAACAGGGCCAGAGCTTGAACCCAGGACGGGCCGGCCCCAGAGTTGTTCATCACTGCACCCCTTTATGAGTATATAGAACAAATGAGCTGAAAAAGAAATGGAGACATGACAGAATGACAGAGGAAGAGGAAAGTTCTAGTGGCAAATGACTTGATGGAGAGGCTGGAATGATGGAAAGCGTATTACAGGGAAGACAGGAGGTGAGGAGGGATGGGGGGCGGCAGGGAAAGAGGGGCACGGAGCCAAGGCTAGTTATTCCCGCTAATCAATATGGGAGGAGGCAAAGATGGTTCCGCTGGAATGTAACAGATATTTTTCTCACGCCGTTTACAAGTTCACATTCAGAAGTGTACGCAGGAAAACACAGCCATACTCACACCGGCTGCTCTAACAGCTAATAGGTTACTGCACTGTGCAAAGCGGGGCGTTTGGTGTTAGAGTTAACAGAAATAGCTTCTGAGTCAAGATGCGAAGAAGAGAAAATGACCTTTTCCAAAAGCTAAAGTCAAGGTGGTAAACGAAAGAGAAGTAGTGCTCGACGATAAGGTCCAAGGACGGAGAGGCTCTTCTCTGACGACTGTGCCCCTCAGGTAAATCGTCACGGGGGCCAATGGGCTTGATCTTGGTGCTGATGGAAGGGAGAGATTTAAACAAAGGAAGGGGAGTGAAGGGCACGTTCCAAGAGTGGGGTCCGGAAACAGACTCAACAGAGGGGCAAAGCTGGACCGGGCCTGGCGTAGAGGGGCCTGGGACCCTACGCCCGTGTAGGTGGAAGGACCTGTGGGTGTTTCAGGCTCATGGAGTCACAGGTAGGGGCTGGATCGTAAGGAATGTTGAAAAACAGACTAGGGATTTTACTCCATAGGCGATGGAAGTCTCCTAGCGTTCTGGTGACACATTGGTGTTTGGGAAGACGGACTTGTCTTCCATCTCAAAACCGGCCAAAATATTTCAAGAGAATTTCCAGTACAGCAACATTATAAAGGTTGCCACGTACACTTCTGGGTGCACTGGAAATAACAATGTTGCCATTTAAAAAATAATGTAGGATCACACATCCAAAAAGAAGTTGCCACTGTTATTCAGTTTAAGAAAAAAAATCTAATATTTTTTAATGTTTATTTATTTTTGAGAGAGAGAGACAGAGTGTGGGTGGGGTAGAGGCATAGAGAAAGAGAGGGAGAGAGAGAGAGAGAGAGAGAGAGAGAGAGAGAGAGAGAGAGAGAGAATCCAAAGCAGGAGCTAGGCACTGAGCTGTCAGCACAGAGCCCAACAAGAGGCTTGAACTCAGGAACCGTGAGATCATGACCTGAGCTGAAGTTGGTCGCTTAACCAACTGAGCCACCCAGGCGCCCGCATCTTAGAAAAATTTTTCAGAAATCCATGGTGTCTGATGAAAAAAATAAAGGCGGAGCATTTCAGTGGAGTATTTTGTGTTCACTTGAAATTATGATCCTGAATCCTGTTAGCAATACGAAAAATATTCCCGACATAGTGTTAACTTCAAAAATTAAAAATTTCAAGATTGAAACTTTGTCGAAATCACCCACGTATTTTGGACAAGAACTGTAAGGAAACCCTGACGTAGTGGAGGTGGGGGACTGTGAAGAATTTTATTAGTGTTCCTATAGAGTGGTCTAAGAAAAAGAAAAATGAGTGATGAATAAGAGGAATTGTGGCAGAAAAGGTAAAATCTGTTAAAAGAATTTCATTGGCCTTCTAGGGGCTCTTGGGTTCTTGAACTTCCTATTGCATGAACAATCGGTAGTTAGGGGTTTCTGAATCTTCTTGGGGTAGGGTTTCATAACTTTTAACGGATTCATAAACTCATTCATGACTCATCCATCCAATGCTTGGATGACTAAAATAAATCTAAGGAAGGCTGGTTGTGAGCGTACCCACCAGCATCATTGTAACAGCAGTAATGAGAGCATCCGTTAAGAATTTTTCTAAGAGGTGGTGGTTTGTACAGTTCAGAAAAGATTTGAAAGTAGGTGATTAAAAGGATCTCTTACAGCTGGGGTGATTTTGGTGAATTTTGTTAGAGCGGAATTATCAAACCTCTTTCTCTCTTATTTTTATGAATGAATTACTTCTACATTATTCCCGTGGAGTTTTAGAGATCCGAAGTCAAGCCATTTTGGAAAATGAACTTACACAGAGTATATTCTTAAGTTTATTTATTTTTAGGAGAGAGAGCGGGGGAGGGGCAAAGAGAGGAAGAGTGAGAGAAGCCCAAGCAGGCTCCACACTGTCTGCACAGAGCCCAACGTGGGGCTCGAACTCACAAACCATGAGATCCTGACCTGAGCCGAAACCAAGAAAGAGTTGGACGCTTAACCAACTGAGTCACCAGGCACTCCTATAGTATATTCTTATATAAAAGTATATTTAGGGGTGTGTGTGTGTGTGTGTGTGTGTGTGTGTGTGTGTGCGCGTGTGCGTGTAATTAAGAAGAGGTAGGAAAACTACCCTGACACTCAAATGCCCTTTAGCAATATGTGGCTGTTTGGTAGGGGGATGGGCAAAGGGGGAGAGGCCATTGCTTATAGCAACCAAAACTTCCAGAAAATGTTGATGGGTCTTGTTTTATAAGCAGTCACATAAATGGAAATTATTTGCTCTGGGAACCCTGACTATATTTCTATTACATAACTTGAATGTTCCTCGAGCTGGTAGGTCCTAGAGAAGAAGTTAGGGTCCATCATATGAAATTACTGATATTTGACCTTTTTGACCTACAAAGAGGCAATTTTATATAGTTTGAACCCTGATATGTTTCCTATTCCTTACAACCTCCTTTTTTTTCTCTTCTCGTTTCTATCCCTGTTGTTATATCCTTCCTAATTTCAGTTATGATGTCACTGTTGCTATTCTTTGATTTTTCCAATAAGTTTTCCTGTGTATAAAGACTATTCTAATTAAGAAGACTTTAAATGGAGTGCAATTAGATATACATTTGAGGGGTGCCTGGGTGACTCGGTCGGTTGAGTGTCCAGCTTCGGCCTATGATCTCGTGGTCTGTGAGTTCGAGTCCCACGTCAGGCACTGTGCTGACAGCTCAGAGCCTGGAGCCTGCTTCAGATTCTGTCTCTCCCTCTCTCTCTCTGCCCCTCCCCTGCTTGCACTCTGTCCCTTTCTCTCTGTCTCTCTCAAAATTAAATAAACATTAAAAAAATTTTTTAAAGATAGACATTTGAAATCAAATGCATATTTTGACATGTATATGTGTAACCATAAAAGAACTCTATACAAAGCTGCTGTCAGGATAGAATGTACAAGAAAGTCTGGTCATTTTAGTACTCTTGTTAAAGGTATCAGAGTTTTTGACCACTTTCATTTGCAGAAACTTTTTTCTTACAGAAGCATTCTCAATTGTAACACTACTAGAATTCCTTTTTAAAAGCAATGGCTTGTAAAATCTGTCCATACTCAAAACAACGTGGGGCAGGAGTGGGAGGGAGATGGAGATTGAGAGAAAGAGAAAGAAAGAGCTGAGGATGAATGAACGTTCTGTTACTTTTGATGGTATCCGGATTTAAAAGGAGAACGAATGTCTGTTGTCCTCTTGAGATGCTGAAAAGCACGCAACTTGAGGCAAAAGCATTTTCTCTCCGTCTCCCTCCTTAATTTGGCACCATGATACCTTTCCAGAATCTTGGCGTTTCGCCTATCAGTAAATTATGAAAAAGCAATAGGATGCCAGTCCGCAGGGCCATCAAATTATCCGTTGGATTCCTGGGTCTCTTTACTGTATTTACAGAAACAGATGGCTCTTATGACACTGTCACCAAACGACATGGCACTTACCTTGCCTCTACTCTGCAGCTCCGCATCCTTGAGAAACATGCCCAGTGAAGGCCCGTGACCGTGTGGGTATAGCGCAGTATTTCAGAGTGGGGGCGAGAATTACTCGGTTAACTCATTTTTTCCCACTCGGTTTATAGGCTACGTCAGCAAAATTCTTTAGTTCTCATTCAGCCAGCTATTCGACCTCTTGCTTTTTGGTGCCTATGATGGAATTCAAAAGAAAGGCATCTTAACAAAAGAAAAGGACTTAGAAAATATTTCAGAAAACCGGCAGTGCATGTGAACTCGGTCAAGTACAAAAGCCTGCTAAATAATGACAGAAATAAAGATCATGAAGGTAAACGAATACTTCGGGGTAGAACCCTTGCATTCTGGGAGAATACCTGAATCCTTTGCGCATTTCCTCCTTCATAGATGGTGTCTGGTTTATTGTTATTTAATACAAATGTGCGTACCACTACTGTGTGCCGGGCATTGTTCTAAGGGACTTAAAAACATTAACTCACTTAGCCCTCTTACCAGCTCTTCGAAGAAGGTGCCAAATTATCTTCATTTTACAGATGAGGAGACTGAGGCACAGAGGTTGAATATGCATCATATTTAGAAGTATAAAATCTGGATCGAAAGTAATTGCTAAAGACGGAAAAATTTCCGACTGCATCTATCCCAATCAGAAGTTAGATACATAATTTAGGTTTAAATGCAGAAGTATATCTTTTAAAAAACATATGTAGGGGCGCCTTTGGGGCTCAGCTGGTTAAGTGTTCGACTCTTGATTTCAGCTCAGGTCACGGTCTCACCTATCGTGGGATCAAGCCCCGCGTTGGACCCTACGCCGGCAGTGAGGAGCCTTCCTTGGATTCTCTTTTCCCTCTCTCCCCTGTTCTCTCTGCCTCTCTCTCTCTCTCTCTCTCAAACTAAATAAACTTTTGTTTTTAAAAAGCTCACATCTAAACATTTTTCTGTACTTAAATTAAAAAGGGTAATAAGTCATAGCATGCAGAAAGTCAATTACACTCCAGTAATGGATGAATCCAGACCACGTGGGAGATCGAATTAGGGGAGCAGAAAGCAAAAGGTGCATTTTGGTGCCATAAAGTCACCTCACCTGGTCCCCAGAATGGGAACTGCATGTTTGAGAATGATGCGCTAAGCAGGATGACAGGAGTTGAAAACCGGATGAGTCGAAAATGAAACATCCCAAACTCGACTTCTGAAGACAGAGCTGCTCTTGCAGAAACAGTAACAGCTGCCGACCTCAACTTTTCTTAATAAAAAAAAAAAAAAAAAGCAGAGCAAGCTGAAAGCGGTCTCAATGGTGCCTTTTTAAAGTGGGACAGTAGGGGTGCCTGGGTGGCTCAGTCGGTTGAGTGGCCGACTTCCGCTCAGGTCATGATCTCACAGTCTGTGAGTTCGAGCCCTGCGTCGGGCTCTGTGCTGACAGCTCAGAGCCTGGAGCCTGCTTCCGATTCTGTGTCTCCCTCTCTCTCTGCCCTTCTGCTCACACTCTGTCTCTATGTCTCAAGAATAAGTAAACATTAAAAAAAAATTAAAGTGGGACAGGACCCATTCTTTCCACAAAATGACAGATTGGCTGATGGATTTGGAGGAACCCGTTAAACTCAGTGCCTCCGTTTACCGAAAAATGTTTGGAGGGGCCCACTGAGGAACCGCTGTTGGAAAGTAACAGGTCACAGTGGGAGACAGGGCGAGAAGTGGGCAGGCAGCAGCATTTAGCGTTTAATGGGTCTGAGGCTGTAGGGGAGCAGTGTGCCGAAATAATTCTGATTAGGCTCGGTCAGTCGGGCTGCATGATCAGACTCCTCTGTCCTCCATTCAGCCCGTACCGGGAGGAACACAATCACGGTTTAAAGCACCATTTCAAGTAGTCCTCACACTCTTCTTCAAAATACAGCCTTCTTTCAGATCGGTGCAGGAGCCTTTTTTTTTTTTTTTTAATACCTGTGGGAATAGCTAACTGGGAAAAGAAAAGGTTATGTTAACATATTGATAGAGAAACAGGCACATTCTACTTTCCAGGAGGAGTGTTTCAGTTTGTAAAAGGCACTCCAAAGAAAGGATCGGAAAATCCCAAAAGGTGTAACAAATCTAAATCCAACTCTCCAGCCCGTTTCTGCGACCTGCGGTGTGGGCCGTAGTGGTGGCTCAAGCATCTGGTTATCGTGTTTCTGATCAGCTGGTCCCACCAGTGACACACACAGAGCAGCAGGTAGGTAGTTGGGAGGAAATGACTCGAGAGGCTTCCCTCCTCTGCGGTCTCCATCTTTTAAAAGAGTAAAAAAACAAACAAACAAACAAACAAACAAACAAACAGAAAAACACCAAAAACACAAATCGGAAAGTTATTTTCTAGTTTTAAAGCTTTTATTAATGCCAGTCAAATCTAATCAGGACAGATTACGCAGAAACAGATGTGCCGCGTCAGGATTCTCTGATGTCTCTACTCGGTTGGGTCTCGAAGGTCACGTGGCTGTGGTCATTGTTGCTCCCCTGACAATACGCTTTGAAGGAGATTGTGTTACATGTTGGTTCTGCTTTTGTGAGGGAAGGCATTATTCCAGCCAGGTCTGAAGAAGTGCTGAAAAGAGCTTCAAAGAAATCTACCCACCCATTGTTCATGCCAGCCATCGTAGTGGGCGGGGAACAGGTTTCTGGGGTTGTCCTTAGGAAGCAAGTACCTTTCATTGAAAATAGGCTAACTGGACACTTTCTCAACTTGCATCGTAGCCAGTGAATGGCTTATAAACCTACTTCTCTTGAAGTTTGTCCGGAGAACATTAAAGCTTGGCAAAGTAAACACTAGAAATTCAAGCAAAAACGGGTTGGCTTAAAGATTTGTGGCAACCCCCACAATGAGGTCCTTCTACATACATGCTACGTTTTAGAAGATCTTCCAGTACTTTCTTTGGGTCTCGTTAACATACAACTGTGACATATTTAGCACCGTAATGAAAGTACCTGCTCACCATTTACTATTTGTATGTGTGTACGTATGTATCAATAATTCCTGGCTTATAAGAACAGTCATAGCCAACATTTAAAAGTTTTAACAGCTTGGATAGGTAAAGCACTAATGATAATGGGTAGCAGAGAAGCCTAAAAAGAGGAATATAATTGAGAAATAAATAGGGGGAAAGAAACAAAGAAAAACAGCTGCAATGTTTATTTTGGTAAGCTCTCACAGTAAACTTAATTAAAGCAAATAGAGTTTCTAGGCCATCATGAAAGGGAAAAAAGGCAGAAATGATGGCCGGGAGTCCTGTGGATGGGACCTTATACATGTGTGTGAAATCGGTTCCGATGCTAAACTGAGCAAACCAGGCCAAAGCAATTGCCTTGTCCTGTACAGGAAGAATATTTAAAACAATGACCAGCTAGGAAGCCTAAAATGTCATTTCAAGTTCTACTAGGCTAAAAATAAAGAGGAAATTATATAACTCCTTATGTCTACTGCCCATAGGTGGAAATACGGCAGTTACTTTCTTAAAACAGCATCGCCAGACCCTAAGCTAGCGTGTATTTTGCTAAATAGTTGTGAGCAACTAAACAGATTTTTCTTGCTTCTAAGTGGATACGAGGAAATGTTTAACCCCCATTGTATTGCCACAAAGCCAGGCTGATCGCCCTGGGAGGCCCCGGAGGTCCGAGCAGCTTTGAATTGGCTGCCGAGAGGACTTTAACATTTTACTGCACACGGTCCGGCCACAGCGGCTTTCAGTCACCCGTGGTTTATCTGCAGAGATGCACCGGGATGGGCATCTTGTATGACTTAACTTTCGCTCCAGGCAGGAAGCGGTAAGCAGTCAGACACCTCGGTTTGTAAGGTAACGCGTGGGCTTGTTTCCGTGCGAAGGCAAGGGATGTGGGCTTCCTGGGACCCATCGAGTTTTGCTCCCCCTCCCAGGTATCACTTTAATGATTTGTTTAAAACCGAAGCCAAGATCAGACTCGTATTCCAACCATAAAGGCTTGTCGGAAGCTTTCCGTTGTCTGTTCATTGATTCGCTTTTGTTTAGTGTGCTGATCTGGTTAGTGGAGTTTGTCTCAAAAGT
>PITB01013956.1:0-47586 GCA_004024585.1 Paradoxurus hermaphroditus
CAGCTCTTCAGGGGAAGGTTGGCCTTAATTTAATTATTGAGAATTACTTTAAGATCCATGTTTTCCTCATATTGCTGAAAAGTAATCATTATAATAATGAGGACCGCCTGTGTCCTGGGTCTAATTATTAAATTATTAAATCGTTCTGTTGTTTTATAATTCCTATGGGCTGCTTTGGCTAGAGGGTCAGACGAAAAAAGGCAGAAGCGTTTTTTTCCTTCTTGAGGTGACATTTTAGTTTCTACCCATACGATTCGGTGCAGCCTGAGGAATGGCAGAGCAGGAAGGGGGGGCTTGGCCGTCACGGCCGTCGGGGGGCCGGAAGGACACAGGGAGGCTCCAGACACAGGAGGCCTTCAGCACTGGACCTGCCCCCCCCCCCAGAACGCAGGCGGCAGGGTCTCAGCGGGCAAGTGCGGGTGCTTGGGAGTGGGCTTAATCCCTCAGACTCCACGGGCACGCCCTTCAGGCACCTGCTTTCCTCAGAGTCCTCTGAAAGGTAGAAATAAGAGCAGCAAACTGGACAGGTGAACTTTTGATTAGTACCTGCGAGGTAAGATGGTGTTAGCTGGGCAGTCTCAAGTCACTCACTCACGCTAAGGATTGTCCCCAGAACAAAATGAGCAAAACCAGTGTGTCTTCAAATACAAAATAAAACATCATAAGAAAAACGTCATGACAAACAAAGGTGATGTGTGACTTTGTTGTAAAATTCCAAATGCCAAAAGCCACGTTATCAAAATCTTTCCAAATCGTTTGCAGCGAGAAACCATCCAGGAAGCAATGTTTGAGGCGCTGAGGCTCGGGGTGCCCGCCGCCTGGGCCGGGCCCGTCGTAATTGCTCAGTAAACCCCCCTAGTGCATCGCTGACGGAGTCCGAGTTAGTCCCCGGAGACTACGTTCTGGGAAGCTCCAGACGGAAGGCACGGGATGCAGCTGTGGCCAGTGAGCGGGCTCCGGAGGTTCCGGGAAAGGGCAGAAGTTTCTCTGCCACCCAGTGCGCTCCAAGAGACGCTGCTGGCGGGCCTACGTGTCTGCAGGGACTGCGGAGGGGACCGGGGCCGGGGGCAGTCGTCGGGGCAGCCCGAGATGGAGTCACGGGGCCTCCGGGGGGAGGTCCGGACCTCTCGTTCGACGCCCAGATTGGTGCTCACCTTCATAGGAGTTGGCCTCTGTGAAAGAAAGAGTGTCAACGGGAGGTCCCAGGAAAATTCTGGAGATGCTGAAGAGAAAGCCGCACATTGGGGACCTGATTGGCAAAGCCACCAAGTCCTGGAGGCTATGACTGAAGCCAGGAGGGGCTGAGCCCCGAACCCCAGCGGTAGATGAGCCTCCGGTGCCCCGGCCCTCCCAGGCCCCCTCCAGGCTCCGTACTGACAGACCCCTGCAGGTCCTGGAAAACCAGGGGACGGTTCCATACAGAGGTTAGTTTGTGTTTAATAAGGGCACAAATTGCAGCAAGAACTTAACCATGGCAACGAGCGAGTCTATTAGGCTGAAATTTTAAATGGGGGACAAACTCGAGAAACATCTGAAAAGACCCAGCAGTCCCTCCTTGGCCATGGGGACAGATGACGAGGTGGGCTTCGTGGGTGAGTCAGGGCCCCCGAGTTCCGAAGAACCCACACTTACTTCAGTTCTGGGCTGTTGCCACCTTGAAATTCTTCACAATTGTCAAGCAAGAGGACTGCCTTTGCATGGCACCGGGCCCCGCGAATCGCGTGGCTGGGCCCGATCGTGGGATTTGGCTCTTCCACCTGCCCCTTCCTTCTGTGTCCCCGTCATTTTTTCACAGCCAAATGACTTTGTGACAGCGTTTCCTGTTTTTCTCTTACTTATTATTTATCTGCCCTTTTAATTAAGGTAGAACATGCAAACAACAAAGCTCAGAAATCTTAATCGGTAATGTTTTTCAAATGTACGTGTGAGTCCTTGTGGTGTGCTGAACGATTTCCATCCCCCGGAAGGTTGTTTGGTACCGTGTCCCAGACACCCCCTAGGTACCCACCATCTGACTCCTAGCACCGGTAGGTACGTTTGTAGGAGTATTTTATCTCAGAAACATTTTCTTATTTAATGTTCCCACTTCTCTTGGAAATTATTCAGGTCCGTGGGGATCCAGAAAATCTTAAGGGAAGAAAAAGAAGCTGCAACTTTTAAAAAAAAGAACAAAACACTGCCTATGGCAAAAACACCCCGAGTTGGGAGAGGACCTGGGTCCTTCAAATAGAGTAAGACATAATTCCATTTTGACGGTCCGTTTCTGCAATGAGATCCTCGGGTCTTTTACGAGATGCTTTCAGGGACCTGGAATCGTATATTTTTGAAATGATATATTACCTTAAATTATCTTAATTGTTTCATTAATGTGAACTTGATAGAAAGTAGCCTCTCGAAGTGCATTGCTAAGGAGAGGAAGGAGATTAATAACCTAATCAGGCATTTGGAAACAATTGACATGCCTCCTGGAAAGGGTACTCTAAAAATTTCATTTAAAAATGTAATTATATTGATTAGAAAGACGCAGTCCTTGGTTTCAGAGAGCGGATCTTATAGTTTAAGAGCATTTAGCTGAATTGATAGAATTATATTTAAAATGCTATCTTCTTAATTGTATAAAATGTAATTTCCAGGCTTTTACTGCAGAAAGACTTGGGTTTCTGGAGTCTTCTTCTCGTTGTAATGTCGATTTGGGGGTGACCCCCGGTGTTACTGGAAACGGGAAACAAAAACAAAGGAGGGTCTCGTGTGCGGCGTTGACGTGGGCGGTGGTGACGGGCGTGAGGCCGCGGGGATGTGCGGGGGCTCCCTGGGAAGGTGCGTCCCCGGCGTCGGGTGCCCAGGGACCCCGAGCCTTGTTCTCTAGGCACCGTCCCTCCTCCTGGGAACCCAGACCCTTGGCGCGGTTTTTCAGTCTTCTTTGTGGTATCATAATTACCTTCTTTGAAGGAGGACTGGATTTTTTTTTAAACAAGAAACTGAAGCTAAGACGAGTTGGTGATAAGCCGGGAGGATGATGCTCGGAGACAAAATTCTGGACGGCGGAGCAGATCGCCGACGTCCTGACACTGATTTTCTTGCGTGCCTTCAAAAGCTCCCGTCCTTTGATCCTGGGGTCCCTCTTTCTGCGGGTTATTTATCTGAAGGAAAGAATACCTAAGAAAGAAAAAAAAAAAGCCGCCTGCTTTAAGATGTTCAGGCGTGTTGATGGTAATAGCCGAATAAATAAACACGCAGGCAGAGCAGAGAACAACCTTGATGCCTCCGAACGGGGTCTGTGAGCCCTCGTGGGCCCAGACCCCCCACGCGGACCCCCCAAGCGGACACCGTGGTGATGGTCCCAGCACACAGAAACGCTGATGAGAGAGGGGGGGAAGGAAGCCGAGCCCCCCACGTTGTAGGTGCCCTCTGCCGTTGGGAACACAGCTGCTGCCCCTTGTTTTGGCCTAAAACTGCGTCTTTGTGAGAAAGAAAAAAACGCAAAGGACAAGAAGAGAAGCAGACAGAAACCGGGGCGCTCTCCTCCACAGCCCGATTCCGAAAGGGGGGCAATAGCGCTTTGAGCAACGGCGCCGTCTCTAGAATGTGTAATCGTGTCTTGAAGTCATCCCGGTGGAAGGGACGACAGATGTCGAAGTGTATGTTTTTTTTTTTTTTTTCTGTCACGACTACGAGTAACCGACACGTAGAAAGTTCAGAGAAAACTCTTCAGGTGAGACCGCTCGCTTTGCTCAATACGAGCCAGTGAGGGTGTTATTCTGGCCGCCGGACGGCTGGGGGACACAGGAACGCGACAGAGGGGACGCTCTCAAACTGGGACGGGCATCGAAACCCCCCGGGGGGCTCCCGCCTAGAGTTTCCCATCCGGCAGGTCGAGGATGGGCCTGAGAATTCACGCTTCTAAGCAACTCCCCAGGTGACGCTGTTGCTACTGGCCCGGGTACCTCCCTTTAAGAACTGTGCCGACGGAGCCACCGTGAACCAAAAAGATTCTGCGTTTGAAAGCAACGGGGCCAATAAACCGTTAAGGAAGGTCTTGGCTATCGCGTACGACTAATTCAAACTTCACCGGGTTTGGCTCCTTTCTTTCAAAGCGCTCAAAGTGAACACGTTTTCCTAACAACCGCTTTATTTCAATCACGCCGAGCGTACGCTCTCTGTTTCCTGTTCTCTCGGCCACGCCAGTAAGTCCAACGCAGAGAAAATGACTTTAAAATCCAGCCGCGAAGATCTGTGTTCAGAAATGTTTCTCGAGCCGTTGCCCCGTTAGATGTCAAGAGTGGCCGGTGATAAACTCTCTTCTGCAAGGCGACACCTTCGTCGCCACGAGACCATTAAGCTGTCTGAGACGGGGCTCTCTCCGATTAAACAGGAAACGTCGGCTGCAGGTCTGGTCTCCATCCAGGGCCTGCGGAGGACGGGACCCAGACAAAGAATAATAAGAAGCCTTTCATTTTCTCAGCGTGTTCTCTTCCTCAAGGTGCTTTCACGTAAACAGTCTGCAGAGAGCCTGGCCCGAGCCCTGTGGGGGGGACCGAAGAGGACTCGTGACGGCTCCATTTGGGGAACAAGGGAATTGGAGCATGGGTGGTAAGGGATTTGCCAGGGAGGTGCTGTCGGCGGAGTGTGGGGTCCCGTCTCCCCACCCAACACCCTTCTTCTCTTGAACTAGAACCGGAAATGGAAGGGTTTTGCCCAGTCACGAGGGTTTCCGCTGAGCCTTCCGCTCCCGCCGGGCCCCCACAGTGGCCACCTCGCTGCTACTGAGTTGGGTGTGTCGACCCTCGGTCTGGCCTCGAATCTCACCCCCAGCTTGTTAGCACTTTGTCACCAACTTTGGTGTCACCAGCGCGTCTGATGGAGGATTGAATTAAGTAGATGGGTCCCCAGAATAGAGAAGCCAACGGAAGCACGATGAATGTGCTTTGCCATCTAATAGCTCATTTGTCGGCACCAAGCGAACAGCCCAGAGTCATCCGAAGGTTTGATTCCTTGGCGTTTGTGGCCACGTGGTCCTCACCTAGCCTGGTTTTGCCCTCTCCCTCAGCCCTGCGACATTTGACGGTGTCTGGAGACGTTTTCGGCTGTCGGAGCTGGGGGAAGGGGTGCCGTTGGTACCGAGTGGGGGAGGCCAGAGACCGTGCTAAGCATGGCACAGAGAGCCCCGGCTACCGGCTCTCTGGGCCGAAGCTGAGGGGTGCCGCTCTGTGGCACCAGGCTGGCACCGTCTGCCGCTCAGCCACACCCTGTGCATCATAATTAACAAAGCAGCGAGCTAGAAACGGAGGGAGGGGAGGGGCGGACCCCGGCGTTAAAAGCACAGATTTGCCGGTAAGTCGAACCGGTGTCTTAGTTTCATCCCTTCTTTGCCGAAGAGACGATATTTCCTACTGAGGGTTCATTACTTAGTGTCTTTCGGCTCTATTTCAGGCAACCAAACAACCAATTTATTTTTTTTAATGGAAGTGGAAACCCTAACCCTAGGCAAACCGTATTGAAATATGGATCCGGGGTGAGCAGGCCCCAGCACCTCCTGTTGTGGACGCACGCAGACTGGCTGCCGGGCCCGAGAAGATAACCTTTCTTGATTCGACAGTCCGGTTCCATCTGACAGATTTTTATTGAGCGCCTGCGCCGGTCGCTTCCACGGGGCCACCGTGGGTGGAGAAGGATGGGCAGGGGAGGTTTGCAGGCGAGGTACGAAGCGGGGTGTCAGGAGGAGGCGGGCGAGGCGCTAAGGCACGAGGCTCGGAGACGGGGCTGATGAGGGAGGAGGAGGGCGGAGGGTGTGCTCAGAGAGTTCTCCCCCCAAGGACGCCAGGTCTCTCCCCGCCCCCACAACTAGCCCCGTGGCCCAGAGAAAGTTCTCTGAAGTCACGTGCAATAGGAGTTTCAATGGACTTCCTCCACCTGCGTCCAGAGACGCTGGCACCAAAAGACAAGGATCTACAGCGTGCGAGCTCCCTAGCGCCCCAAGTCAGGGTTTCCGGTTTCTTAATTGGAGAAGTGCGAGCAATCAGGCCTGCCTCCTGCCTTCTGTGTAAATGAATACATTTCAGTCGACTGTCTGAGGACGCACCGCAAGACGCGATTGCTCCTGCCTGAAACGGACCGTCCCAGACTCACCTCGTGGGACGCGTCTCATGTGTAAAACCGCCCGTAATCTGGTTTTCACGCCCTAACTTTATCAGTGTGAAAGTGGGGTCCGAGTGCCCAGCGAGGGAAGCGTAATCACATCAATGACATTTGCTGTGCCCACGGCGTCCTCCTGGCTCCGGGGGCCGGGAAGAAGGTCGAGGCGGCTAGGAGCTGATCCCCACCGTGGGCGCGCCGATCCCGCAGGGCGCAGACGCCCCGAGACGGAGAGGCGTTCTCCTGGGGGTTCACGAGGGAATTCCCCTCCTTGGGAAAACTGAGCCGGCCCAGCTACTCCTACGTCCGAGCCCCTGGGGCCGCGACAGCCCCGCATCCCAGGCTGCCGGTGGGACACGTTTTGACCCTTCCCCTGAAGGTCTTCACAGAAACAATCGAGGTATTTTCATCTTTGTCTTAGGCCACAGAGCCAGAGGCGAGGCTGGGCTGGAGCGAGCCTGCCCTCTTGGGCGGGTACACAATACACACCGCCTCGTCACCACCCCGGAGAGGGCTTCACCCAGAGGCAGCTAGACAGGAAATTGGAATTTCTCCCCTCTCAAATTATTCGTTATCTGCAAAAACATCTTAATAAAACAGACCAGGGGTCAGTAATTAGAGCTTGGTAATTAAACGGAAAAAGAACAGCTTAACTCAACTGCGGAGCGCGGTAATACACTCTGACATACAGTGACATATAGACGCGGAGAAGGGGCGTGGGAGGGGATTAGACACCAGACGGAGGGCCCTGCGCTGTCTCTGCTCAGTTGGTGCCCACCGGGCTGGCATTCAGATGGGATGGCTTTTGTTGGCTGGGGCCGCTGCTGGGTCTCTGACAGGCGGCCCCCGGCAATTTTATTTAACCAGATTGTAAGACAATTAAACAAAACCGAAATGTCTGTGTATTTCCATTTCTGTTAATAATGGCAAATGTGAAGTTTCCTGAGAAGCTTGCCTGGAAAGAGAAATTAGTCTCAGCTTTCAAAGGGGAGAGAGTGAGTGCAGGGACGCCTTGATGAGTTTGGTGTTGGAAGGTGGAGAAAGAGGGTCGTGGCCACGGTAGGGGTGGGGGAGGAGGAGGATGGAAAGGAAAAAAAAAAAAAAAAACCCAACCCACCACCTCGGGCTATCACTTTCCCCCTGCGCTTATCTCCCTGCTAATTTCAAGTTCTTGAGGGCTTTGCCCCAGGCAGGGGAGGGCTTGGTTTCAGAACCAGAACTGTAAGGATGCTGGTTTATCTAAACCCCGGCCTTCATCAGATCCTCGGCGGGCGTGGGAGCCGTCATTCTGAGAGCTGGCTTCGTAGCGATTGTAACTGTCCGCTGCATTGCGGCCGCCCTGCTCTGTAATCCAGCGGCCCACCTGGAGACTACATGCTCCCGTGAAGAGTCCTTGCAAGTGTCTCTCCCGTCCGTGGCCGGAGCCCAACTGGAAGGGCCTTCTGGTTGTCGGGTTCGCTCCCATTTTTCCTCTCCTCTTTGGAGATCATCACAAAAACAATTTCATTTGTCTGTCCCGCAGGGAGAGAGAGGGAGGCAGAGACGTGGGGTTTAGCAGCCCCGAAAAGGCACATGTGGTCTCCCTCAGTGTTCTGCCTCCGAGTCAGGACACCCAAGTTCGGGTCTCCCTTGGGGTCCCAGCGGCCCCCGTTCTTGGAGACTCCCCTCCCCCCTCCAATCCACGTCCGCCTCCTCCCGTGCCCCTGCCCTGATCCCAGCTGGCCAGCCACGTCCTTTTTCCTTCCAGGGTTGGAAAATACCTTTGCCTCCAATTTTCCAAGCCGGGAGCGCATTAATCTCTTGTTCCGAACTTGTCGGTTAACTTTTAGACCACCAGCATAGAGCACCGCCCGGAGCCGGGGGGGGGGGGGGGGGGGGGGGGGGGGGGAGGGGGGGGCGCAGGCGTCCGGAGAGGCGGGCGGGCCGGGAGAACCTGGCACCACGCGGCTCACTGAGAGCGCGGAGCCTCGCGTTACTCCCAGCCTCAGGCACCGGCCGGCCTCACGACGGGCTGATGATTCCGCCGGCCTCCCCTGCCTGTCCGGCTGCCGACGGCGCGGCAGGAACGCCCTCAGTGCTCTGCTGACCAACCTCCGACTCGGTGCTCAGGAACCACAGACGCCTCTGCGTGGCTTCCTCCGGGGCGGGGAGGGGGTGTGCTGTCCTGGCCAGACTCTAGCTGATCGTGGGGCTTTGGGGTCCATGGACCTACCTGGGGGGCAATTCCCTGATTCACAGATGCCCACTTAGGACAGACATGCCTACTTAGGACGGCAACTGGAGTGGCCCCGCATCGGGTCATCGCGACGGAGAAGGTCAGGGGAGAATCTGAGACTTTGTCCCTCGCAGCCCATACATCATGACCCGGAAGGGGCTGATGATTAGTGCCACTCTCGAAGAGGTGAAAGACCCAGGGAAGCGGGTCCCTGTCACCTCTCTAGGAGCCCGCCCCATAGCACAGTGCCCCCATCAGTTTCGATGCTCGCATGCTGCCCCCTGCCAGAGCAAGCTAGCTCAGCCCCAGGTGCGAGGTATGCGTCCACCGCTTGGGCAGATGGTCCCTTTCCATCCCAATCAGAAAAGAAGTCTCCACGTGGTTTGCGCTGGAATACATGTGTACATCTGCAGGGTTGCCCCCTGCTGGTTGACTGTCCCGCCTGGTGTCACGGTGAAATCGGGGTCATCTGGACACCTGCGGCGCATCACGACCCACCACACTGACGGCAGCATGTCGACCAGGCCAGAAGAGCAAGAGGCAGCCGGCCCGGTGGAGGCCTTGAGGAGACACACGCCGCAGGGGGTTGGGCTAGACCCCGTGGAGGTTCTGGACCCTGCTGTAGTGACCGGGCTCCAGCAGTTGGAGACAGGCCAGCACGTCGTCTCCAGACAGAAGGCGGAGCGCCGCGCCCTGTACCTCTCTCTGACCGTCGAGGGGGGAGCGGGAGTCCCGTTTCCACCCCCCGGGCCCTGCTGTGGTCCGGGCGCCGGGTGGCACCAGGCAGAGGGGTTCCAGTGGGCCTTCGAGTGGGGCCTGGAGAGCAGGGCCGGGCGTTGCGAGACCGCCGCACGGACCACCGAGTCCAGCAGGCGCCATGGGGCCAGGACGGCAGTGGTAGCGATGGAATGCCTGCCGGTGAGTGGGGCATCGTGTGACCACGAGATCGTGACCATCCATCAGGAGTTGAGTCCTGGCCCTACCGAGCCGTGGGGCGGAGCCGGCCCAACACCGGCCGTCAGAGTGTGGAAACTACACAGAGCCCGGCACGGGCAGGACCGGGGGGTGCGAGCCAGCTGCGCAGGCAAGTGGCACCAGCTGGGCCGTTCCCTGCACTGCAGCACGTCCCCCAGGGCCCTTCAAGGGAGCCCTTTCTCCCAGCTGCAGGGAAGGAGCCTTGCAGTAGATGCCTTGAGCCGTCGGCTCCTGCTCAGAGCGGCCCCCACTGCTTTCTCAGGGCGGCCGACATCCGGCCGTAAGCCAGGCAAGGGCACAGAGGCCTGGCCATCTTGGATGGCTGGGGGCCGCCCTGGCATCGCTGCCCCTTCCCACGTCCCCGCTGCCAACCAGAGCTTTGGGAGCCTGAACCGGCATCGAAGTTGAACGTCCCCCTTTGCTCAGTGTCACCTCTGCCGGCACGAGGATTAGTCCCTAATAAATGGCTCATATTCAGCTTCCATGTCAGCACCTGCTTCTAGAGAGCTGAAGCTGTAACAGAGACCCGGCAACAGTCAGTGCTGAGAATCTGTCTATACTTACGCCTCGCTCCCATGACGGTCTGGGCAAGGGGAGAGTTGTTCGGTTTGGGGCAGTTTTATTCCTAGACTGGCAGTGATTCTGTCATCTACACTTGGGTTCCATGCTCAGCCTGGTCCTTCCCTTTCTGGCACTTGGGGGCGGAGGGTGCAGAACACGAGGAAGAAGCCGATCTGCTTCTAGAGCGTCTGGTGGCCGCGTCCAGCTGGGCGGTGGGCTGGGCGGCACCGGGCAGATGCCACTTGGACCGTGTTGTCTCAGATCGGGTCTTCTGTTTCGTTCTGCCAGGAGCTGACCCCGATCCTGGGAACCGAATGCAAGTGGTTTATTTGGAAGGTGGCCCCAGGACCCGCCCCCCGCCCTCCCCCGAGGGAAGGTGCAGAGTAAGACCAGTAAGCAAAGTGGCACCTGGTACAAGCTGTCAGCCTCTCCCCTCCTCCCCCCACGGTAATCCCAGGAGACCGGGCAGGGCCTGAGGTCGTCTTTCCTGACCCAGAAGACCCTGTGGCTGGTTGAGGGCTGATCCCAGGGCATCGGCCCTCTGACACTTCAGCGTTTCCCCGGCAGAGAGCTGTAGTCCTTCGCTGAACAGCCCTTGGCCCCGGACCTGAGCACTCAGGAAACTTGCAGCGTCTGCACAAACACTCTTCCTGAGCGAGGACTGCCCGAACCCTTCGCGCGGGGTTCTTCAGTGCTCCGCACTTAAACCGTGTAAACAGATGGCCTCTCAAGAGAAATTGGCCCCTTCTTCTCTCCCTGCCTCCCTCTCTCCACACCCCGATTGCCAGGCTCCCGGGCTAGTCGCCTGGGATCAACAGGAACAGGGCTCAACCCCAGGTTTCGAAAATTGCTCAGTTTGGCACAGAACGACAGACAGCTGGTTCGGAGTGACTGGTAAATTTCCTCCGGCCCAGAGACTCCGCCGCCTTCCCTATGAATTTTAAAAATATACGTTTTATTTTTAAGCAAATTCATCTCTACGTATTGTCGCTTTTTGGGGTCCGTTTTCCAGAAACGCGAGCACCCACAGGTGGAAGTCGCTTGCCGGCGCTCGTGTCCGTTCGGGGACACGCGTGTGTGCGAGTGCGTGGCTCTGCGTTTCAGTTCCGGGGAAACCTGTGTTTCGCACGGTGATGGAGGAGTGGTTTTCTTTGCCTTTCAAGAGAGCTTCTGCCTCTCGAGTGCAAACACAGCCCATCTACCTTTCCTCCAGCTTTAATAATAGTTTTGTGAAAGCCCCAAGGACTCTCCCTTGCCTAACCTTCAAACCAGATTTACAAGTCAAGGAATGTTAGAAATGAATTAACGACCCCACTAAATGCAAGCGGGACACAGAGCACATAAAGGGGAGGAGAGAGGCTATTTCCCACGCAGAAAAGGTTAGCAGAGCAAGGCTCCCGAATTATTCTCCCTTCCATCACGTCTCCAATGCGTCGAAAAGCCATATGCACCAGCTCATTTGCATATTTTCTGCCCCTCCCCTCCCCTGCAGATGCGCACACACGCATCCCTGCAGCGGAGACACATTCTTCGTCGTGTTCATGGGTGCGCGGGGAAAGCCCCGTCTTTCTCTTCTGCAATGGGCTTTTAATCGCCTTCTTGACACAGATGTGCTGTTTCGCTGCTAGTTCCAGGTCTCAGAAGGTATATATGTGCCGCGTGAAAGCGACTACGCACCTTGCCTCCGGCTCAGCGTGGCTCGACCCGGCTCCGCCCCGGTTTCCCCAACACCACCAGAGCCACCTCTAGAAACTTCTCGGGGAAATTTAAACAAGTGACAACCAGGGTCTCCCCGGCAATCTCCCTGTGAGCTGGCCTGGCTGGGGGTGGGGTGCGGCAGGGGTAGGGGGAGACGGTGTGTGGCTTGATTTCAGGGGAAGATTCTAGAGATAAAAGGAAAAGAACAGCCTCACCCCTCCCTTTTCAAGCACTTGACTTAAAGTTACACAATAGAAAAGAATGTTTTAGAGACTCACACATACACACACGCGCACGCAGGGAAATTGGTACCAAATCTCTTCCACATCAGCTACACTTTTCAAGTTCTACCAGCAACTAAATACTAGAGAAGTGAGTTCAGGACGGAGGGCCCTGCTATGACCATTCTGTAGACTGCAGCTTTAGAACGAAAGTTTCAAGCGGTAACAACAACAACCAGAAAAATCTTTGGAGCCACAGTTTATCCAATATATTGAATCCAGATCCCATCAACCACAAAAATGTCATCCCAGAGACCACATGCAGACACACGTTTTCCTCGGAACTTCTAAAGTGGAAATCGAATATACGATGAAGACAATTAGATGGAAGTTGGAAAATGGCCAACCCAGCAGCCCCGGGGTGGCTTTCGGCGGGGGCCCATTTGGGAAGGAGACGCACGCTTCCCAGGAGGTGAAGCAGCAGTTGGGGGGTGGGGGGTGGGGTCCAAAGTGAAGACTTAGAACTGCCCAGGAAGAAAAAATCCCGAGTATTTGAGCCAACCGAGCCAGAGGGGACAGGACCGCTTTGGGTCTGCAGTGTCGCAATTTTCTCGTATCTGACCTCGAGGATTCAGGGCAGGACGATAGGGTCTCGGCCACCGTGCACAGATCGGTCCCAACGATGCTCGCAGCCACGGGGGAGAGAGCGGGTTTCATAGCTTGGCCTGGGCACAGATTAGGAGGGACACCGCCCCGCATGGGCTTGCATTTGGAAGCAAGTGCTTCCAAGGTGTGGCCTGGGGGCGTGGGGGGCAGCGGCCGCGCCCGGGGCTGGGAGGCTGGCTTGTCAGTGGTCTGGCTCTGCCTTCCTAGCTATGTCTCCTTCGCTCTGAGGGGGACAAAGATGCCTGCTTTTCCGGCTGGCGGTGAGGATGACAGAGAGGGTGTATAAAGTATGTCAAATATGTTTTGGAGAAAGGAGTTATCTCGGCAGGTGCTGGGAGGGTGTGAACTGTCCCACTCCTGAAGCCCCGGGAACTGCCCATCTCCCACGCACACACCTGTCCTGACCAGGCCAGTGCTAGAAGCCGATGTTTTTGGAACAACCTACCAGTGGCCGAGGTTTGGTGAGGCACAGAGTCCTGAGTGAAAGTACTTCTCGGTGGTCACTTTCTTGAATTCTCTCTTGAATTCCATGAGGAAGGTCCTCTCCAGGTCGTGGGTCGGAAAACGACGGTACAAAGGAGTTGAAAGGTCATGTTTCAGAGAAGGGGACTGGGACCCGGTGGTTTGGCCCCTGAGTCTCTACAGACCCTATGCCCTACTGTCTAAAACTGACCCCCATCCGCGGCAGGGAGCTACCAGCCAGAGGCGACTACTTACATTCAAATCAGCTAAAGATGGGGCGCCTGGGTGGCTCAGTTGGTTAAGTTTCCAACTTCAGTTCAGGTCATGATCTCACGGTTTGTGGGTTCGAGCCCCGCGTCGGGCTCTGTGCTGACAGCTCAGAGCCTGCTTGGGATTCTCTCTCTCTCTCCCTTTCTCTCTGCCCCTCCCACACTCAAGTACTCTCTCTCTCTCTCTCTCAAAAATAAATAAATTAAAATTTAAATAATTTAAATTAGAAAATTTAAATTAAAAAAAATAAATTAGCAGAAGTTGAATTTAAAATTCCATTTCTCAGGAGTGCCTGGGTGGCTCAGTCGGTTAAGCATCCGACTTCAGCTCAGGTCATGATCTCACAGTGTGTGAGTTCGAGCCCCACATCGGGCTCTGTGCTGACAGCTCAGAACCTAGAGCCTGCTTCGGATTCTGTGTCTCCCTCTCTCTCTGCCTCTCCCCTGCTCATGCTCTGCCTCTCAAAAATAAATGAATATTAAAAAAAAATCTTTAAAATTCCATTCCTCAGCCACACTAGCTACATTTCAAGTGGTTAATAGCCACACGTGGCCAGCGTCCCCGTACCGGCCAGTGTTGATACAGAGCATCTCTCTCACCGCAGAACGCCCCGCTGGACGGCCCCAGTTCTTCCATTTAGACCTCAGCCCAGGGGCAGACGACTCATAAAACGATAAATTCGGTAGTGATTATTTACATGTGAAAGGAATTCTGGACACCCCAAAAGGAGCTGCCCGCGTGACAGCTTAGGAGTTGAGGCGTCCATTTGCAGGTCATTACCTGCTGGGCAGATAAAGGTGAGGGGAGTGGGTTGGTGACTAGGAGCTAGAGAATGTTCTAGAACATTTGGGAGATGCTTTCTGCTGTGGAGTGGTTCAAAACGAAGATGGAGCAGAGTCCTAACCTGAGGTGGGCTCTCCGCATCGGTAGGTCCCAGGCCACTTGCTCAATTTCTTCTGCAGTTGGGTTTTGGTCTTAAAAACGGGGTGGCCTGCCTCCCAGGGGAGTACGGTAAACCCAGAAGTATCGCTTTGAAGACTCTCCCCCTTCTCCCCCTCTGGCTTCTCATCTTGGCTCGGCCACCAACTTGCCGTGCGGCCCGAGCAGGGCCTCTGACCTTACATGCCTGTGCCTCCCCACGTACAGATGGGAAAGTGGGGGAACCTGGGAGCGCCCCGCGAATCCCCTTTGGTTCCTTTGCTCGCTCAGTTGCTATCTGTGCAAGGGGAGGGCGAGTCTTGGGTACGAACGTGACAGGCGCGGTAGGTCTGTGGGACGTTTGCGGAAGGTCCTCCCACACACCAAGTTCTCCCAGCAAACTCGGTGTTGAGCAAGTGGGCGGCCGAGCCGTGGAGGGGCCTGTCCCAGGGCGGAGTCCCTGGAGGGCGCCTCCGCTGGAGATTCTTGCCGGGAAGACATGCTGTCAGCGCACGCTCGTCCCCCGCTCGGGGAGTCAGGCGCGGGATGGGGGAAAGAGCTGAGCAAGGAGGTGAGTTCAGGGCAGTTAGTCTGCGGGCACTTGGATCCCGCAGAACTCTGGCGAGGAGTCACTCGCCACCCCTGAGGGGGCTCCCCACCCCCTGAGCCTCAGAAGTGAGAGACCCAGGCTGTCCGGTCCCCACATCATTCATTGGCTGTGTCCATGCGTGCCCTCCATCATTCAACAACCCCCACCCCTGGCGAGACGGCACCTGCAGGGGAGGGGCCTCCGTTCGGCCAGCGAAGGCAGTAGAGGAGGGCTGGAGTGTGAGCCGGGGCAGCCGGGGGCGGGGGTGGGGTGGGCACCTCAGCCAGGAAGTGGGGACCTGGCTGGGTGCCCCCGGATTTCCCTACAGAGCTCTGCCATCTCTGCTTTTGTGACCCACCCCCCGGCCGTCACCAAAAGAGAAGGCATTCTGGTTATGTTTGCGGCGCCTTGCTCAAGCAGAGGTGTGTTCTGGCCCCTTCTAGCACTTCTCGACGTCGCTTAAACAGGCGCTGATTGTCTTCCCCAGGAACAAATGGAGCCATCTGGTTTTGTGTCTGGGTAGCCGTGCCGTGATAAATGACAGCCCAAAGGTTTCGGCGGAAAGGCGCCTCATTAACAAAGCGCGGCCCCGCGTGTTCTGAAACAATCCATCCCAAAGGGGGCCGCATTCATTTAGAAATATTTTCATTCAGCACGAGGTTGTGGCAGAGCGGTTGGCCGTCTGGAAGCAGGGAAGAGACGCTCGATCACCCAGTGCACCAATGTGCTTTGCAAAGCCTTGGTATTTAAGTGACCCTAAAAGACAAAGGCCCCTAAAGACCGTGCATTCGGCCCGATGCAAACGTCTCCACCGAGTTTCCGACGTAGACCGCTCGCCCTGTGCATGCAATACTTCTCTGATTAGTCCAAGTATTGCCTTCTAACAAGGCAAGGCGGGCAGGGAGGTCGGAAAAAAATTCTTCTCCTGCCAGACTAGAAAGAAAGGAGATGTTTTGAAAGAGCCGCTCCTGCCTTCCGTGGTCTGAGTACACTTGTGTCTGGGTCTTCACACTGAGACCAGCCTCTGGCTTCGGCTCTTCCGTCTTTCCGTACTTGGGTGCCTCCAACAGTTTCGCAGCCGGCCAATTAAATCAGACAGTGATTGGGAGGACAACAATGTCACAGCGCGGGCTTCCGCCTCATAGACGGCTGGAGCTGGGGCCGGGCCAGCCCTGGATTCTCACGTCCGAGGCACGGATCCGTCGGAAGTGGGGCTGGAAACAGCACAGGGGGCCGACAGAGGGCGAAGTCGGAAGGACCTGAAATTCAAAATCCCAGAGACTGTGGGGCTTCGGGCGACAGTCTCCAAGGTTAACCGTGCTTAACCTCTCAGCCTCGGTGCCCTCATTTGCAAGAAGAGAACAGGCAGACCAACCTCTCACACTGCTGTGGTGAGAACCATCAAGTGCGTGGCCCGAAGGCTTCGCACACGTTGGTTGGTATCACTGTTGATGACGGTGACGTTACTGGCCTATGGTTCCCGTGGGGCTCAAAGGCAAAGCCCTGGAAAGACGGCTTTTCTTCCTGGGGAACAATTGATTTCGCCTGGATTTTCTAGAACTTTCTCCTCAGAGGGTGGTGACGTTTCAGCTTCCGGTCTTAACCTGGAGAGGGAGCGCTCTACAGAGCCGTGGTGGGAAGACCCCACCTGGGGGTTGGGTTATCCTGTCTCCTAAGTGAGACACTTCTGTCTCGGGGGGAGGGGGGTCCCATTCTGCACGGAAACGCTGCTCTCTCCCCGGGGCCGAGCCCCTGAGAGCCACACGCTCTCCGTGAGAGCTTCTGTGACCTTTTCCGGAAGGCAGAAAGGCTAGGAATGTAGGAGTATAGGTCAGATGGTGACCTCAGAGCTCAGAATTCTTGGACTCTGATCCTCCTGCCGATAAGACGTAAGTGGATGTAAAATAAAAAATAAATTCCTCGAGAGAGGGGCCAAAGAGGGCTCCCACGCTGAAAATAACCTTGCCTTTTCTCTTCCTTGGGTTAAATCTCTTCCATCTTTGGGCCCATTTTCTACCTCGTTTCTCAGCTCACATATGTTCGCACGGGTTTAATTAGGACGAAATGTCCATGACTCACCACGCTCTTTGGCAAATGAAGAAAAGAAGCCCAGAAACGAAGGCAGAAAACCACACTCGCGGTGCGTCCTGATCACCTGGGATTCGCGCAAATCTGTTTCCCCAAGGCTCCCCGAGGCTGCGTGGGATCCCCGAAAGGGCAAAGCGGGGGAGATGGCCTCCCGGGGGTGCCGCTCGGGCTCTGGAAGGTGTTCTTCTGCTACAGGAAGAACTCGAGCGGGATGACACTGGTTAATAATAGTGTCTCGTACACTTGAGACTTGCTGACAGAGCAGATCTTCAGTGTGCTCACCACACGACAAATTAAACAGGTAACCATGTGAGCGGTGGGTAGAGCAGTCAGCTCGACTGGAGAAATCCTTTCACGGCACGTGCGTACATCAAAACATCACGTCGCACACTCAGATCTATGCCGTGTTTACTTATCAACTGCACTTCAAATAAAGCCAGGGAGAAAAAGAGCTTCCACCCTCTCTCCAGAAGCCCCCCTCCATGCCCCACACTTCCATCTTGCTGACCCATGTAATGCTTTTTGCGAGAAGGAAAAGGCCATTAAAAACACTTCCAGACACCCACCTAATGGCCCAAACGATTAAATCCAGCCACGTGCCTCCTCAGCTCCGCTATCTTGTCGAAACATGGCAAAATGAGCATTTGTCTCTTATTGGAAATGAAATATTTTCGAGGCCGCTCTAATTTGGAGAAGAAGATTGATCGTGAGCTTTCTGACTTAGCCAGGCGAGGGAGGCCTGCAGCCTTCGGGTGACTAACTGAGCAGAGGTTCCAGTAGGTCACCGAGCCATGGGGAGGTGACCCGGAGCCTGGCTGGAAAAAAAGGAGAAGCTGTCCGAATTTCTTAAATGGAGGAAGACAGCATGGAAAGGCGGCCTTTGGAAATTCACCATTTGTTTTTCAACCAGGGTCTTCCCTTCTCCTGGAGTTACAAAGTTTGCAGAGGATTCTGAAATCAACCAAGGCGTAATGTTAGAATGATATGGTTTACAGGAAATGACACCTCATCTTCTCTGTGAGTTTAGGGGAAAGATCACCTCAGTGCTTCTTAGTACTCGTTCCGGAAAGTCTTCTTTGGAGTGGACGCAACGGTTTCCCCGTCCCCTCCTGCGGGTAGACGACTCCATGCATCTGGCTGAAGCCATGGGAGCATCCAGCCGGGAGTTCCAGGAGTGTGCTCATCGGGGCACCTCCATTCCACGGCAAAGCCATTCCCGGGTGCAGACAGAGCTGTTTAGAATCACAGTGCATCCAGGGGAAAAGTTCCCAGATAAATAGATACAACCCAGGCATTGAGTTCTCCCTTGCCCACCACGATGCAGAGCCCATGTCTGGACCGGGAAAAGCTACAGAGAATAAATCACTTTGAATGTGTCTGATCCGAATAAAGAGAAAGTCTGATAGCAACAAGATTCTACCTGACCCTCTGAGTCTGGATCAATTGATCCCTTGGTCCACGGTTTTTCCCCGTTGCCCCTTCCTTTCTCACTCCTTCCCTCCTCCCCCCCTCCCGCCTCCCCCACTTCCTTCCTTCACTTTTCCCCTCTTTCCTCCTTTCCTTGGCTGGAATGTTCCAGCTCAGTTGTTTATATCGCTGAAATCAACTGGCTAATTTCCGTTTCTCTCTCTGGCTTCGTGACAAGCAGTGTCTTACCTGAGCTAAACGCTTACTCATGCAAGATAATAGGAAATACCAGAAGCCACAGCAGCTTCGAGAAGACAAACAGGTTATAAAATTGCCTACTAGGAGCCGTAATTTAAAATCATTTCCGAAAGGTTCTGCCTTCTTTCCCTGGGCTGCCAGCTGCCACCCCTCCTTAAAATTTCCAGCGCTACATGCCAAAGGTGGGTGTTTTCAAAGGTCAGGTCCACAGGCTCACTGGGAGCCTCGATGACTTTCTCATGAAAGGAAAAGCGGGTGAAAAAAAAAAAAAAAACAGAAAACAACGGCACCAAGACATTCTGTGGAAATTTTAATGAGGTACCGAAAGGCAAATCCCGATCTTAGAGGTTCCCTCAAGCGGAGGTGAAATGGCTCACCTAGAATACCTGTTGCCGATAACGCTGGCTGAGGGGAAGTGGGCGAGACGCGTGTCTGAATATGAAGACACCCCTCTGTGGCACGAGTCCGTGTCCCCAAGAGTGCCGTTCTCTACGGCCAAAAAACACGGCGGAAAGATTTTGGTAACCAAATAGAAGGAAAAATGTGTTATTTTCGTGTCATGTTAATGTGTTTTTTTCCCTGCCACTAATTATGCTATTTCGAGAAAATAATTGGAATTGGCTAGAAGAAATTAAGGCTAGAAACTTGCAAATTATATAACCTAATGAATCTAACTTTTGGTGATGAACTTAGTTGCTACTTAACACGCATCACTAGAGCCTGCACTAAACAGAGGAGCCCTGCTAATTCTTTTAATTCGACGGAACCATTCTTAATAATTCATAATTAAGTCTGGCTCAGAAACGATGGTCTCCATGGCAATATTGATTTATTTGCTATTTGCGTCTCTGCCAAATGTTGAAAATGACAGAATTCTGAGTCGCAGAAGGCGAGGGCCATCAGCAAAGATCACAGAAGCACACAGATAACAAGGGCTTTACCGAAAGTCCTTTCTCTCTTAACTTGCCAGAGAGAGGAGATAGAAAAATGGAAGGAAATGGAATGTGGGGCTTATGGGCTCACCGCGTAGGTTTCAGCCTGAAATAGCCACACTAAGCACGTTGGAGTGCTGGAAAAATAGAAGCCCGTTAAGATCCCTGTCTGCCGTGTGAGAGCAAAGGTCGGCTGACGGCTGGAAGAGAGACTGGCCTCGCTCACCCCATCGCCAGCTTCCTTTCTGCCTGAAAGACCATCAAAGTCCACACGGAGAGAGAAAATGACTTGAACGAGGACAAATTCAGAAAATGCCCTCTTCGGTCTTCGGCGCTTTCTCCTTGGAACCTTTAATTGACTACGCTCTGGGTTCCAGAAGGCGTGCTACTCACGTAGACTTGAAAACCCCCCAAACTGCCCTCCGACTGTGGTCACTCTGGCTTCTTTTCTTTCTTTCTTTTTTTTTTGCCTGGTCTTCATAAAAATGTCATTCTGTTCGGGCTGAAACGCTCCCCAAAGACCTATCATCTGAACCCTGAACTCTGACTCCGCAGGAAATGAAGTCGGCTCGTGTGCACAGCTCATAACGCGGTGCTGTTATTTTTAGAACACGGAGTCATGAAAACAGTAATACTTACAATAAAAGTAATAGACGCAATTAAAGTCTATCTTCAGAGATATAAACAGGAGTCAGTGTATAAGCATCGTATTTTAGAAGTCCGATTAAGAGCCTGCCTTTAAAAGGCGGTTGGAAGAGAAAGCCAGGGAAGAGCCCGTGCCGGCTTGGACGCGTTACGTCTCGGAAAGCTGCGTCCGAAAGTCAGACTTTCGTCACCGCTCGAGGCTCTTCTCTCTGTGATTTACCGCGCCTTTTTCCTTTAATGTCCTGCGGCCAGTTGGGCAACAACACTTTATCGAGTGGGAGTCTGATGCGTGTTGAACGGTGTACTAGCAGCTTTTAAAAATGGCTTAAAATTGTCCACGGCCAGCCACGTTCTCCAGATAAAATTGCCGAGGCGTCACACAGGCGCACGGCGCCCACGGCTTCCTTTAGGTGAGACAGGTCACCTGCAAAGTGACACACACGCACACTCACCGTGGCGGCCCCGCGGGGAGGCTCCGGGCACTGAGCGAGCTTGCCGATGTGTCCAGACGGTGCGAAGAAGCAGACAGACCGCGATCGAGTCCCACTCTGCCACCAACCAGCCGTGCGACCGTGGCCGCAATCACTGCACTCCTCTGAGCCCCCGTGTCTCCAGCTGTGAGATGGGGACACCCGACCCTGCTCCGCCTGCTTCCTGGCTCGCCGAGGGCTTCAGAGGCCAGGGGAGAGGTGGACGCAGAGGGTAAAGTGCAAAGCGGATCGCGGAGTCCTGCTCCGTGCGGGAGCTGTAACACGTACTTGGCCCCTCTGGGCCCCGGGTTCCTGATCTGTAGAACGCAGATAACAGTAATATCAGCCTCGGAGGCCCATCGGATCCGGTGAACTCTTGCGAAGTGCACAGAAGAGCCTTCTCGTCCTGACGGTTAACACGTGTGCTTTGTCGAAAAGGAAAGTGGAAAAGAGATTGCCCTCTTCGCTCTGAGAGGGGCCTGGCTTATGTCTATCAAGTCATGGGAGCTTCAGAGCCTCCTCCTGGGAGGCCCCCGAAATAAACCCTGAAGGACAACAAGGCCATTAAAAATGGTTGTCAGCGCTCTAATTTTACAAACGTGTAACTCCCACAAACGTGGGGACAAGTGAATTTTAAATCTCGAATACATGGGTGGCTACTACGTGGGTCTGTCTATACAGAAGATGGAGAGACATGCGGAGAGCTCTGGTTCTCTCATTCAGAAGCTTCGCTGGTCGAGCTCCTGCAGAGTGTGAAGTCCATGGTAGACACTGGGGGACCCTGGGAAAAAGACGCCCCCCTCCATCTCCGAGGGGCCCGCAACTTAGCAAGGGAGAGTGACTCCGTGTCCAGAGAGGAATACAAGGGCTGGGGAGGACTGAGAGCTGGGGACGGGGTCAGCCCTTGTGGGCAAGCAAGGAACAGAGGTGTGGTGACACGGGAGGCGGGAGGAGGTGGCCGGCTCCGGTGTGCAGAGAGGCGGGGGAGCACGGTCGAGCTGGGGCACGCTCATGGGGAGCCCCGAAAACCAGGCTAAGGACTTGGGATTTCACGTAGAGGCAGCGGGCAGTCAACGGAGGCTCTGAACGGGAGCAGGATGGGAGCTAATCTCCGCTGGTGAGGGCTCCCTGCAGGCGGTGGGAAGGCTGAACCAGAAGTGGGGGGGAGACCAAGACAGGTGTTAGAGGGTTGACACGAGACCCCTGGATTGGCCGCCCTCGACCCGGCCGGAACTTCTCGATCACCACCACCGCGTCCCTCGCCCTCGGATGCCAGAACGCGCCAGGGCCGTTCGCGGAAGGGGCTTCTCACCACCGGCGATCCTGAGACTGTGCTGTGCTGGGACACCCGAGGGACAGGCAGAAAGTGGACACGAGGAGGATGAGGCTTATTTGTGTGGGAGGAGCCTGAGGCACAAGAGAGGGTCTGTAGCCCCTTCCCAACTCTTGCCTCTGTGGGAACGAAGCCGTGACTTCCCCGGGATGAGATGTAAGAAGAAGTGATGTTCTGTGTGGGGCCGGCCTCGAGAGTCCTGGGAAGGTCACCTCGCTGCCCGGGACTGCATGGCTGCACCCGATAAACGCCGCGCTGGTCGGTTCCCGCCGCGTAGATGAGTTAGCGGAGGAGGGCACGGGGGGACGCATAAAATCCTCAGATCCGCGTCATTGGAAATAAGGCACCGATACGGGAAAGACCGTGTGAGCGTCCTCGGCCGCCCCACTGTGGCCGCGCACCTCGCACACGCCCGCAGGTCGCCTTGGGAAACGTCCCTTCTCCGCTTGCGCCCCCCACCCCCATCCCTGGTCCCCTGTCTGCCGCTTCTAACTTTAATTTAAAAAGCTATTGATGGCCTGGCTCAAAGATCTCCGTTTTTCTATTCAAACAGCTTTCTTGAAGTTTGGAAACTAGAAACTATTCCTCCGGGTACAAAGAACACACGTTTCAGGAATGAGTAACCTGGCAAAGTGAAATTAAAAAGTTGGCTTTAGATAACACAGCTGTCAGGCACAAGTGTTTTATTATCAAGGCTCTTAAAACTAAGCGTTAAGTAAAGGTTTCTCCCACCACGATGTGCCGGGGGGACTGTTCGTCTGCTCTCGGATCCAGTCTTTCCGTGCTCCTCAAACATCACCTCCAACACCTGCTAGGCTTCATAGCTGATACCGTTTCTCTCTCCTTCTCCCCCCTCCCTCTCTCTCTCTCTCTTTCTCTCGCCATCTTTTTGAGCAAGCAAAGCCCGAACACATACTTGTCATTTGTACTCTGAAATAGCTAAGGTTTCAAGAGTCAACAATATCTGAGATAGAAAACCAATCAGCTTCTTCCACGGCCCTGCCGATACAGTCACAAGGGGCCCCCGTCGGTCACCGTTTCCGGCGCATTCGGCCCCGGAGGGGTGCCGGGAGCCGCACTGGGGTGTGGAACGCCAGGGGCCGGAGTGACACTTGGCAGTCAAGAGTTTTTCCAATTTCGTAGGAAACGACGATTCCTCTCGGCCTGGGGACGTGCGGCTCTCCTTTCTCGCCCGGGGACATAGTCGTGCTCAGACCCAGTCAGCCTGAACGCGCGGCTGGGAGGGAGGGGGTGAACTCACGACTTCAGTTCACACGCGAGGTGACGCGTTCGCACAGAGGCGGTGAGCACTGGGCTCCTCAGGCAGGTGGGGGAGTCTCACCCCCTGGGTGTCATGCGGTTTTCAAAAGGCAGCTGGATGTGGAGACGGAGAGCCCCAGGCGGGAAAAGGCGCCACTGCGCGCCGGCTTCGTTAACCAGAGGGTGCGAGTTTCCTCGCTTGCAAAATGGGTTAGTGCACTCCCGCGTGGAGACACGGTCGCCCGGGAGGACGTGGGTGCCGAGTGCTGGCCCCGTGTCGGGCCCGCCTGTCCAGCCCCAGCTCTCCGTCCTCTCTTCCTAATTTGTTCAGTCACTCACTCATTCCTTCGCTCGCTCGCTGATCCACCCTTCCATCCATCATGAGCCTGTCACAGAGCAGGCGCCACACCGACCCTGGACGCAGAGCCGTGAGCGAGACAGAGAAGTCCTGCCCGTGGGCCGCTGCCCCTCCCGGCGGTGCCGAGTGCTCCCGAGCGATCCCTGTGTGCCCGGTACTGTGCAGGGGTCTGGGGCATCAAGGAGGGAGAAGAGCCCCCACGGAAGCCCCCCGTGAAGTTGGCCGTCCAGGGGGACGGAGGGCTGGCCGCCAAAGAATCCCACAAACAAACACAAATGACAAGATCGGCGAGGGCGAGAGAGGGGCACGGGGCCAGGCCGGCACGTGGTCAGGGCGGTCTGGGCAGCCTGGCCGGAGCGGCAATGTTGGCGTTCCGTCCTGAAAGAGGAGAGGGAACGGGCCCTCTGCCAGCCTGAGTGGGACAGGCGGGCCCTGAATCGGGGGAGCCGGAGGGAGAAGGTGAGGCAGCAGGGGGGTTGTAGGGGGGGGTGCTGGCGGGGGGCGGGTCTCAGGGGGCCAGGCCAGGTCTCCTGGGCCTGAGCGGACTGACAGCCCGACCGCCGGCAGAGTCACTCGGCCGGGAGTCGCATCCGCCCAGGGGAGGCAGGCAGTCCGGTCCTCCCGGTCTTTCCGGCTCCCCTTCCTGACCCTTCTCATCGTGTCTGGATCGGGAAGGCCCAAAAAGGGTCCAGCGGTTGGGAGAGCCTGAGGCAGAGCTGACTCGCTCCCTCCGTCCACTCTCTGCCCCAAAGGACCTCCTTCCCGCGTCGCCCCGCACAGGCGCCTTGGGGACAGGGATGTGTGTTCTTGCTTTCTCCCTGTTGCCCAGGTGGCACACTGCACTAGCTTCTGCGTGCGTTACGCCGCCCCACGGCGGAGTGACCTCGGTAGGAAGTTGTCTTTGCAACAACGTTTATAATTTGGACCTTATGTCTGGCCATCGCTAGGGAAGGGCTGGAGTAGATTATGGCGGGGTTTCTCAGCCTCAGCACTACCGACGTTTGGGACTGAATAATTCTCTGGGGTAGGGCTCTGCTGCGTATTGGGGGGTGTTCGCCGGCACCTCTGGCCTCCGCGTACTTGACGCCAGGAGACCCCGTCCCCAGTTGGGACAACCAAAAATGTCTCCAGCCATTGTCAAATACGCCCCTGGATATATTTGGGAATTGCCCCCCATTAAGAACCCCTGGATTATGGTGCATACTTGCTATGTCACGTTTTACAGCCCGCATGGAAGGGAGAAGACCTACTGACCGGAGTCCGAGCAGGCCCAGAGAGAGCCCCTCCCTTGAAGTCAGCTCTGCCGTGGGGAGAGCTCCCAGGTGACCCCAGTGGGGTCTGGCGGTGAGGACTTGGAAAGTCGCCAGTGGGGGGCGGGGGCGGGGAGGCCACCGTGGACGACGTTCCCAGGCTGGTCGGCTCTGCAGCTGCAGAAGGAAGAAACACCGAGAAAGGCTGATGAAGTGAGGAGAAGGATCCAGAACACATGTGTTTCCTGTATACATTTCAAATGTGCGAAGCAGAGCCCGCGGAGGCCCCCTGGGACCCCCGAGAGGCCGCCGTGCGGAGAAACTCTCAGCTGCCGCCTCGTCCACCTTCCCGGGACCCGGGGCGCGGGCCCAGACTCCCCGCCAGCCAGCCCCGTTTGGGGCCGCGCCGGCACCCCTGGACAGATGTCAGGTCATTTAGAACCCCCATCCCGAGGGCCGTCCTAAGGCCCCCGGGATTTCGGTGCGCCCGGTTAGTTCCAGTTGGCATCAAATCAGCAAGTTTTGTTCGTTCGCCCAAGCGGTCCTCAGTGGTTCTATTTACAGAAACGAACAGAGGCCCCGGGACACCGCCGCATTCGCTGGCGGGGCCACGCGTGGTGGAAAAAAGTCCGTGTTTTGTGGACATCGACTTGACGTCTGCTCTTCCCCCAGCGCGGGCGCGGGAGGAGCCGCGCTGATGGCCGCCTGGCCCATTTTCCACCTCACTCTTCTCGCTGCGTAAATGCGGAAAGAAAACACACGCCCTCCCCTATCTCCCCTGCCTGACTCACGGGCGTGGACGCGGCTTACTGCTGGCTCAGCAGGAGCCGGGGGCCCGGACCTGGGCCTCTCTCCGAGTGCGGCCGTGTAAGTCCGGCGGCCTGAGCTGCATTTTCTCGCTTATGTTCCTTTTCTTCCAGAAAAATGAGGAAGGGGGTCCCTCTTAGGTCATAAAAAAATGTGACTCGAAAACTGAGAACATCTGGTCAGAACCGATGGTTTAATGGAAACTTCTCCGGGGGTTCTGTGGACTCCGGGCCCCTCCGGGGCGGCCCGGGCATTAAGAGACCCTCACGGCCCGGCCGGGAGAGGCAGCCCAGGCCACGTCCCCACGCAGGTTGTCAGGCGCACACTCCTGTTGACAGGACGAGACGTGCGGTCGGGGGGTAGAAGCCCCCCCCCACTGCCCCCCGAGAAGAGAGCGGTTCTGGGCCAGAGCCACGGAGCCCCGGGTGCCGACGATGACTGTCTCGCTGACGGGGCGCCTGTGAGCTCAGGCAGGTGCTGCGCCGTCTCTGCGGGGTGGGGACGACGCAATCTCATCTACCCCAGCAGGGTGACCTGGGGGCTTCAGGTCGGGCTTTGCTACACGGGACACAGTGCAGCTCCTGGCGTTGCCCCATTGAAGGTGGGGACTCCGGGACGTGGCGGGCGGGTGGCCCCTCGTGAGCTGTGCACCCGTGTTTCCTCCCCACGATAGCCTCTTCCCCTCCCCGAAACCCGTGGGAGTAGGGGAGGGGCCCTTTCCTGGGGACGAGGGAACCAGAAGGAGAAGGGCCCAGGATCTGTCAGGGTTCAGGCCCCGTTCCAAAGCCGTCTGCAGATGGAAACTTCTCCGAGAGTCTTTGGACTGCAGAGAGGAAATTTTTTTCCATCCGCCGGCTTGGGCGGCTCATTTGTGAGGCAACAGCACCCCCTCTGGTCAGAAGGCAGAATTTCCTCTAGAACTTTCCCTGGAGTTCCAGAGCACCTGCATCCATAGAGTGAGAGGGGGTGCGGCGGGGGCGGACAAGGGCGGGAGTCACCGGAACGTGAAGGCGGCCCCCGCGGGCCCCTCTGCCGTGCGGGTCAGCACGATCCCGTTCACCTCTGGTGCCGGTGGCCGTTCCTTCCGAACGCGGATGTTGGGGACCGGGAGGGCAGAAGTGCTGGCGGCTGTGACCCTCCCCGCGCCTCCCCTCCTCCGCTCCGTGGCCCGTCTCCTCGGGGCCAGGCCTCCCGTGACAGCATCTGGGGTTTGTTTGTTCTGGTCTTTGGCAAGACCCCGGGGGCTGCCTGGAGCCCATCTTGCCCTGACATCCCCCCGGCACCCCCCAACCAGGGAGACCCGTGTGTGGCTCGGTTTGAAAACTTCCAGAGAGCCAGGCTCTCCTGGAGGTCTGTTTATTTGTCGAAGGCTCCCCTGCACGACGCCCACAGAGAAGGCGGTTCTCCCCCTCGTGCGGCGGCCTCGCCACCCTCAGGAGACGGCGGAGTGTTTCCAGGGGTTTCCCGGACGGTCATTAAAGGAGGGCGGCAGAGCGGGGTGACGTGGCTCCCGTGATCCTGGGCAGGCCGGGTCACCGTGCCGGGACCCCCGTCCCCCGACCGGGCCCCCTGCCTCAGTCTCCCTGGGGCCCGGAGATACCGCTCAGCCGGGAAAGCTGGGTGGCCGGTCCCGGGCTCGCTCCCCAGGTCTCACCCCCGGGGCCCTCAGGGCAGCCCGATGACAGTGCCATGCCTCCCCCCCGCCCCCCGAGACCCCTTTGACGCCGTCGGAGACCTGCTCGCCTCACCGATACGGTTAAGTAACGCCTTAGGTAATTGTCCCAGGGCGAGTGGCCAGCGGAGTCTCCTGAACGCCGTGAGCTGAAGTTTGTAAGTGAACTCGACGGCAGTCCACGCTCTCCTCCGCCCCACGAGTCCCGGCAAACATGCGCGGCGATGGCGCTAAGAGTCACCCACCGGCGGCTAGCGCCCCCGTCGCCCCCTGCACCCAGGCCCACCGCCCACAGCGGCCCAAGGTAGGTAGCGATGTGGTCTCCGTGTCACAGTTTGGAAAACGGAGGCTCAGAGAGGATGGGCAGCCCGTCGCAGTCACACAGCAGCCCGGATTTGAACTCAGGAAGTGGGCTCTGGGGCCCGGCTCTTAGCCTCGGTGCTTTAGTGATGACAGTCGCTTTGTTTGTTAAGTGGCTCATTCTGTTTCCAAACGACTATGTGAGACGGTCGGTATGCATTATCCTTCCTGATTACGGCTACAAGGAGGTTATAGGGTGCCCGTTTTACAGATACAGAAACTGAGGCACAGGAAGGTACCCAGCTAGACACGGCAGACACGGTTTCCAGACCAAAGGCTTGGCTGACCCTTTATCTTGATCTGTCTCAGGGAGGAGCTCCACGCAGACTCTCCGTCCAGTCCAGGTGGCTTGGGCGGGGCTTGCCCTCCTCCCTCCCTGACCCGGGCGGTGAGCACGTGGCTCAGCCTGGCCAAGCAGAGTGACGATAATACGGTCAGCGACGGGCACGGCATGGGAAAGCGGGGTTCTGCGGAGCCACGGCCTCGAATAGCTTTTCTGCGGGACCTGAGAAGGACGCCGAGGTCACCAGCCTTCCAGACGCCCCCCGATGACGCTCGCCGCCTGGGGTCCATGTCGCACGCAGTCCCCGCTCGCCGGGTGAGGCTGACCGGTGTCACCAAGAGGAGGTTGTAGGTCACCGAAGACATCGCAGCCTCCTCCTGGGTCGCTAGCCCTGTGGCCGTGTCGTGAGGACACGCGAGCAGCTGCGTGGAGAATCCGTATGGGGCGATACTGCAGCCTCCTGCCCGCGGCCACGGGGGGCGCCATCTCGGAAGCGACTCTTCCAGCCCTCAGTCCCTCAGATGACACAGCCGGGCTGAAGTCTTGGTTGTAACCTCATGAGAGACCTCAAACCATGACGCTATTTCTGAATTCCCGATCCACAAAAATTGTGTGAGATCATAGATGTTTATTGTTTCAGGCGGGTACGTGTTGTGGTAATTTGTTACACAGAGATAGGTGGTAATTATAGAAGCAAACTTGGGGTGCCCGGGGAGCTCAGTCGCTTGAGCGTTCAACTTCAGCTCAGGTCATGATCTCAGGGTTCATGGGTTCAAGCCCTGCGTCAGGCTCTGTGCTGACGGCTCAGGGCTTGGAGCCTGCTTCCGAGTCGGTGTCTCCCTCTCTCTCTGCCCCTCATGCTCTGTTTCTCTCTCTTTCTCAAAAATATGTAAACATTAAACAAAAAATGTTTTAAATGTACAGAAGCAAACACAGAGGAGTCCAGCACGGAGAGGCGGAGGGTGTCACATTCTTTACACCGTATTTAGATCACCTAGATCCATCCGTGCCTGAAGCGGGAACCGTTGGCTTTCGCGGTTAATGAGCCAACCAATCCCCGTTTCGCTCAAGCCGCGGTGGGTTGGATCTCCTTGCCCCCGAAGAGCTCTCGTCAACAACAGAGACTTTAATAAAAATGCGTGTACCAAGAACCCCACCCTGGTCTTCTGGACTGAGGGGCTGTCTGGGTCCATCTTTTTAAAAAGACTTTATTTTTAAGTAGTCTCAACACCCAACACGGGGCTCGAGCTCACACCCCCAAGGTCGAGAGTCACCTACCCTGCTGGCTGAGCCGGCCAGGCGCCCCTTCTTAGGCCTGTCTTATGTGAAGGGAGAGAAACCATCTGTAGATACGCAGAGAGCCAGCCAGAGAGCTGTTTCCACCCCCCCCTCTGTCACTGAAGAGCCTCGGCCGCGCACATGGTGCTGCTCTGTGCCAACGGGCCGTCACTCAGAGTCCTGGCTTCCGGGCCCTTGTGGCCGGGGATACAGAGGCAGGAGGGGGCCTCGGAGCCAGCCCCGTCCTTCGGGCCCCCCCTGGGGACTCCCACACCAGCTGGAGTTGGGGGAGCGAGGGGGCGTTTGTGGCATCGCCAGACGAGACGATGAGTAATGACTGTGCCGGGCCCTGGGGATGAGGGCACAGCAGATGTTCGTGATTGCAGGCCGCCGAGGCTGCGGGGCCCGAGGCTCCGGACCTGTGGCGGGCGGCCCAGCCTCGTTAAGCAAGGCGCGCTCCGCGCCGGAGGCTGGAGAGGGAACAGGAAGAACCTTGCACGCAGGCCGTCCGCAGAGGCCGCCATCTGCTTCCAGCGAATGACACAGACTTGCTTTGTTGTTGCTCTTTTTTTTAAATGCAGCAAAAAGTCATCTTTTCTTTTTTTTCTTAAATGAAGTTAATTGTTTTTTAAGTTGCCATATGTTGACTTCTGTTCGATCCGTTTGGCGCAGTTTATGTGGCCCGCGTTGGAGGGCCGAGTCCCCAAAGTGCCTGCGTGCACCTCGGAGGGGCATGTGTCTGCGGGAGGGAGGGGGTCCCCAAAAGACAACTGAGGTGCTGTTCCCCGGAGACGGAGAAGGTGGGCCCAGCGGGCAGGGACCCGGGTCACCGGCCTGTGGGCCCCCCGACTCGGCCGCACTTTGGAACCCCGGGGGAGATGGAGGGTGCAGATGGCACGGCCACACTCAGCGTTCTCTCGGTTCCTGTGTGGGCCTGGGAATCTGCATGGTAGACTCTCCCCAGGTGATTCTAACGAGCCGCCAAGTTGGCGAGCGGCTGAACTGCCTCCGAGGGTGCCTCGAGGATAAAGCGCTTACAGATTCCGCTATTATCCCAATCATCGTCATAGTAATTATTACTATTATCTCCGCTGAGAAAATTGAGGCTCAGGCAAGTCGGCTGGGCCGGCCAATCTGAGCCGAGCACAGGGCTCCTGTGATTCCGAAGCCCCAGGCCAAGATGGAAGCTCTTTCAACTTAGCCAAAGTAAGAAAATTGGTATTATTTCAGTTCTAACTCACAATCAGCAGTCACCCCTACATTTTTATTTTCAAGCAGCAGCCAGCTGGCAGGGTTTACAGAGTTGAGAAGCTTTCTCCCGGAGGTGTGCCCCAACTCCAGATTTTGGAGAATTCAGGGGAGCCCCAGGGCAGCCAAGCACAGTTGGGACCAGAAGGTCTCGCCCTAGCAGGGGGGGAGCCCTACCCGGGCACAGCTGCCGTCGTCAGCCCGGAGAGAGGGAGTGAGGCCGGTACCGGGTGGAGCTCTCATCTGAGTCTCGAGGGCAAAGGCCAGTTCTCGCATAGAGAGCAGCCTTGAACTTGTGCGGAGCAGGGGAAGGGCAACATCAGGGCTCCTGGTGGTGAGAGGGAGCCCCCCCCCAGTTCAGGAGTCAGTGCTGGGAGTTGGTTTCTCATTCACCCATCTTTCTACAGCTAGCCCTTAACGCGACTCGCCTGCGCCTGCGGTTGGGAGGCGTCCGTTTCACCTGGAGCACTTGTTCAACGGACGGGTTGTGGGCCCAGCCTCGGGTTGCTAATCGAGAAGAGTCTGCCGCCCTCCCGTGGTCCCAGGTGCCGCTGCTGGTCCAGGGAGCTTTGAGAACTGCTGTCTTGATTGGCATTCACGATGACCTCTCGAGAGACGGCAGAGGAGCGTGGCGCTTGGAGGGCGGAGGCGACCGCCGCGGGCGTGTGGCTGGAAACAGCAGACGCAGGACCGGATCCCAGGCCCGGCTGACCCCGGAAGCCACTAACCACAGCCAGGTAGCCGGCTTCTCGTTCGAGGCTTGTTCTCAGACAGGTGTCTGAGAGGGGGCACTCAGGGCCGCCCCCAGGCGAGGTCCCCAACCTGACTCCAAATCCCTCCTTTGAGGGTTTCGATGCCCCCAGACCAAACCAGTCCAAAGCCCAAGGGAGGCGCCAGGGTGGGACGAGGTCCCTAGGCTCCTGGGGACCTCACTGCTCAGCCACGCCAAGACCCTGGGCTTCAGGGGATCCTGAGCCGCATCAGCAGCTCGGCTGGGCAGGACGGCAGGAGGGACGTACAGGCAGCCTACCACCACCAGGCGGACGACTGTTCCTGTGATCAGCCGTCCCCTGCAGGGGGCCCCGGGGCAGGCCAGGCCCCACAGTGACCAGAGTAACTAAGGAAAGTGACTTTCCCAGCTGGCGACAGTGGGACAGATGCCTCACGTAAAATACCGAGTACCCCGGTAGATTTGACTTTCAATTAATAGCACAAAACTTACTTTTGCTGTACACACGCCCCAGATACGGAGCAGGTAATTTTATACGCCCCACAAAGGCACCCTGTAGTTTTATCTGCAAAACGTGGTGACTCGACACAGGACCCTACTCAGCAGGAGACCCCAGCCCGAGCAGGCCGCTCCGCAGGGGTCCCAGCCCCCGCCGCAGCACCTGCACTGGGTGGACACTTCCTAGCCCTCTGGGGACAGAAGGCAGGAGTGAGGGAATGAAGGGAGGAAGGAATGGGCATTCGTTCGTTTAGTCGAGCCCCAGGCACCAGGGGGTGCGGCAGGGAGGCCGATTCTCTGGCTTGAAGGCCCAGGGTCTGCTCAGCGGGGCCGGGGTCAGGGTGAGGTGCGGTGGGTCCTCAGGACGCCTGAGGACACCTGCGCCTCAACCTCTGTGCCTGAGGTTCGCACCTCGCTGGTTCTGGCCCCGCGGAATAGGGGCATTTATTTCCAGCTTTCGTTGACGGGTGCAGCCTTGGGTTTCTTCGGAAAGAAACTTTGGGGAGAGAGGGAGGAGAGTCTGGGCCCTGGGAGAGCGGAGACCCTCCCCACCCCCCAGCCTCCGGCGCGGAACATCGGGTGGAAATCTTGCTTTCGGCCTCCAGAGACCCCAGGCGGAGAGCCCAGAGCCCACCTGCAGTTCTGATCTCCAGAAACCAGAAAACAAGACGGTTGCTTTGTTGGCAGCTGCGGAGTTGGTGGTAACTTGTTAGAGCGACCCCTGAAATGAACACACGCTTCGGACCTCTCCAGCCAGAGAAGTGTGTTTTTAAAGGAGCTCGTGAGAGGACATGGGGCCCAGAAAATATCCAGAAAACCCCCCGCCCCCCATTTTAAAGTCTGTAACCTACATCGCATCTGCAAAGTCCCTTCTGCCCTGTCACAGTGTTCACAGGGGTCGGAGAGGAGGGAGGAGCCGTCTCTGGGGCCATTCTGCTGACTGCAGACTCACAGGGCCCGGCTCGGGGACCTTGTGCCCAGGGTGATGGGTGATGTCTCCATGCCCACGCATCCACCATCACCCGGAGCGGCATACAGAACGTTCCAGAGCCCCGGTAGCCTCCCTGTGCCCTCACCTGCTCCTCCACTCCCCCATCCCCAAAGGGACCAATTTTCTTTTTGTTTTTAATGTTTATTCATTTTTGAGAGAGAGAAAGACAGAGTGTGAGCAAGGGAGGGGCAGAGAGAGAGGGAGACACAGAATCCGAAGCAGGCTCCAGGCTCAGAGCTGTCAGCACAGAGCCTGACATGGGGCTTGAACCCATGAACTGTGAGATCCTGACCTGAGTCAGAGTCAGCTGCTCAACCGACTGAGCCTCCCAGGTGCCCCCAAAAGTACCCGTTTTCTGAACTGCATTTGCTGTTTCTAAAACTTTCTGCGAGGCACCATCCAGTACGTATGTTTGTTTCCTTATCTCTGGTTCCTTCCGCTTAACACAACGTCTGTGAGATTTGTTGGTGTAACAGGATAACCCATTGCGTGAACAAAGCGTAACCTGGGCAGGCTACGGTCGGTGGCCCTGGCGTTGTCACGGGTTCGGGGCTCTTGCGAATGCTGCTGACACGCCATCCTCTGTTACGAAGAGTGGAAGTGGCTTCTACTGACGTGAGCCGTAGCGTGAGGGCGGATGGCCTAGCCGTCTAGGACGCTTTTGTCTGATTGCTGGCATTCAAGTCTCTGTTTTGCTGGTCACTCACTGTGTGGCCTTGGGCTTTTGCATGACCCTCTGGCCTCAGTTTCCTTTCTTTACAAAGGATGGGGACTAACGAGTCACAAGTACATGATGAACATTGACTGTAATTATTATAAACCCGGCAGCATAACAGAATTGAAAACAGGGGAGAAAAGGGGGGACCTAGGGGGGCCGCAAAGGAGCCCTGTGCACGTGGACACCCTGGGGGGCCACAAAGGAGCCGTGTGCACGGAACACCCACGCCAGAGTCCGCACTTTCCCAAGAAGTGGGCAGGGAGGCCACGCCACCAGCTCGCGGCCTCGGGACCCAGAGACGCTTGCTCGAGTCAAAGGGAGGGCACGCTGGAGCAAAGCGGGTCTTCCTGACCCGTCGCCACACTCGCCACGTGCAAAGATCTGAAGGGAAACGCGGTTTATATTTTGGTTTTCATTCCTGTGTAATTAGCGTACAGTGTACCACACAGGGATGCGACAGTTCGTTCCGTGACCCCGTGGTCATCAGGGGCCTCCTCTTCGTCCCCACCCCCCAGGTCCCCCACCCTCCCCCACGCCTGCCCTCCGCTGCCCACCGGAGAGTTCTCTTTATTTAAGAGTCTGGTTGTGTATTCGTCTTTTTTTCCTTTGCTCATCTGTTTTGTTTTTTTAAATTCCACCGATGAGTGGACATGTGGTGTTGGTCTTTGTCCGACCGACTCGTTTCGCTTAGTCGAATACCCTGTAGATCCATCCACATCGTTGCCAATGGCAGGATTTCGTTATTTTCATGGCTGGGTAATATTCCATTGCGTGTATATGTACAATGGAATATTACCCATATATACGTGATGGAATATCACACACACACATATATACACCACATCTTCTGTATCCATCCATCTATCGATGGACACTCGGGCTGCTTCCGTATCTTGGCCATCGTAAACAACACTGCTATAAACACAGGGGTGCACGTATCCTTTAGAATCAGTGGGTTCGTATTATCTGGGTAAACGTCCAGCAGTGGATTGCCGCATCACAGGATAGCTCTGTCTTTAATATCTGCAGGACCCTCCAGATTGTTCTCCAGAGCGGCTGCACCAGTTTGCCTTCCCGCCCACCGCGCACGAGGCCTCCTTTTTCTCCGCATCCTCACCGACACCTGTGGTTTCTTGTGTGTGTGTGTGTGTGTGTGTGTTTCGAGTTTCGCCATTCTGACAGCTACGAGGTGGGGTCTCACTGTGGTTTTGATTTGTATTTCCCTGACGATGAGTGATGTCGAGCCTCTTTTCATGGGTCTGTTGGCCACCTGGAGAAATGGAGAAATGTCTGCTCACGACTTCCGCCCGTTTTTAAATTGGATTCTTTGTTTTTCTGGATGTTGAGTTTGTAGAAGTTCTTTACGTACTTTGGATGCTGACCCTTTACCAGAGACGTCGTTTGCAAATATCTTCTCCCATTCGGTGGGTTGTCCTTTAGTTTCGTTGATTGTTTCCTTTGCCGTGCAGAAGCTTTTGATTTTGATGAGGTCCTAGTAGTTTATTTTTGCTTTTGTTTCCCTTTCCTTAGGAGACGTATCTAGAGAGATGTTGCTACAGCCAGTGGTAGAGAAATTACCGCCTGTGCCGTCTACTAGGATTTTTATGGTTTCAGGTCTCACGCTTAGATCCTTAATCCATTTTGAGTGTATTTTTGTGTGTGGTGTAAGAAAGTGGCCCAATTTCTTTCTTCTGCATGTCGCTGTCCAGCTTTCCCCACAGCGTTTGTTGAAGAGATTGTCCTTCCCCGTGTATATTCTTGCCTCCTTTGTCGAAGGTTAACTGACCACATAAACATGGGTTATTTCTGGGCTCTCTATTCTATTCCATTGACGTTTTTGTGCCAGGACCGAACTGTCTTGATTACTACAGCTTTGTAGTATGTCTTGAAATCTGGCGTTATGATACCTCCAGTTTCGTTCTTCTTTTTCAAGATTTCTTTGGCTCCTTGGGATCTTTTTTGGTTCCACACAAATTTTAGGATTATCTGTGCCAGTTCTGTGAAGAGCAGAGCCGGTATTTTGATAGGGACTGTATTAAGTATGATTTTTATTTTTAAGGTTTTTTTTAAATGTTTATTTTTGAGAGCAAGAGCGAGAGAGACAGAATGTGAATGGGGGAGGGGCAGACACACACACACACACACACACACACACACACACACACACACACTTCAAAGCAGGCTCCAGGCTCCAAGCCGCCAGCACAGAGCCCCATGTGGGGGGGATTGAACTCATGAACCGTGAGATCATGACCTGAGCCAAAGTCAGACCTTAACTGACTGAGCCACCCAGCGCCCCTGATTTTTATTTTCAAACCAAAACGTACGAAGTTTGAAGTAGACTGGAAAATCACTTGCATTCCTAACATAAAACAAGGAACTTCAGAAACGTCCAGCATTTGCTCAGCCATCTCCACACCAGGTGGGAGGGGCCACGCCAGCTGCATGGCTTCCGGTGACCGCTAGAGGGCAAGATGGCGAGTGCCGAGGATCCTAAGGCCCCCAAGGAAACGCCCCAGGAAGCGTCACTCACCTGATTTTCCCTGATTTTGCCTGCAGCTGCTATTGTCCGATTACGGTGTCGCGCTGCCCAGGCTGGGGGGGGCCCCGCCGCGCTCCCCTTACTGATCTCCTTCCCTTCTGCCCCCCAGCCTGTTTGGTGGCACCGCGCCCCCCAGAGAGCCCACCAGGGAGCTGGCTTCTGCCTGGCCTCTCTCGGCACTGTCGTGTCCGTCCTGGGGGCAGCGGGAGCGCCGTGGATTGGAAAGTGTCTGTCTCCCTGTGACAGGGACAGCTCCAGGACGCCCACCCACTCACACTGCACACCCAGGGCTAGTAGAGGACAAAGAGAGGGAGAGAGGGGGGTCTGAGTAGGGGCTTCAAACGCTGGTCCGTGTCCCAACAGGTGTTAGGGTCACACTGGGGCCTGGAAAGCACCGGGCAAATGCACTCCGGGAAAGGAATGTTGTGGAGTGCGTGCGTGCGTGCGTGTGTGTGTGTGTGTGTGTGTGTAGAGTGTCCACGAGGGCTCAGCAGCAGTGGCTGGAATGAGGGCTTGTCCCCAGCACGGCGACGGTGATGCTGGCTGCCCAGGAAGTGAGCAGAACTCTGGACTAGCTGTGAGATCCTGCGTTAAGACCGTCTCTTGGGACCCCTGTGTCCTCTGCGATGTCAGAGTGACAAACAGCCCCCGCAGTGTCGGGAGGAGGGGGTGTGAGCCAGCGCCCGCCGCGGAAGAGGCGCGCTGTCAATGGGAGCTAATTCTAATCAGACGGGCATTGTACGGTGCGAGGCGCGCTCCGGGCTCCCGGAGACGCTCACGACGGCGCGCTGGCCGGAGCAGCGGGCAGCTCGGAGCAGGCAGGAGCGCGGCGGTGATCGCCAGGCCGGCCCGGAAGCGGGTCCAGCGGGGTGCCTGGGCCCGGTGTGGGGCTCCGAGACCCAGGGGTCCTGCTCGCCGCCTGGGCCTACGTGAAGAAGAGCCGGGGGATATCTCTTAACTTAAACATTCGAAAATGAAAAACACGATCACTTTTATATTAAAAAAAAAAAAACTCACTGCTTTAGAAAGCAAACGATGAAATTCTCCTGGATTTTAATAGACAGACAAAGCACGCGGATTGCGAGTAGCGCAGGCACCGCCTCCCGCCCCTGGTGGCCCGCACCCACAGCCCTGCGGGCACCCAGGGACCCTCCAGCGTGGGGAGTCCGGACTCAGGGCTGCAGCGTTCCCAGCGGCCACCAGTGCGGCACGCGTTCCCTCCCGGTGTCCACAGGACAAAAGTAAAACCTTTGCTCGGGGGCGGGTCACACCGTTTCTTTCTTCTTGTAAATAGTTCATCTCTTAGCTCTCCTTGCCTCGGTTTGACCGGTTTGGGCACCATTTCCGGCTCTTTGTCCCCGTCGAGACCCCGCTACACTGCAGCCCCACGCTTTCCAGAATTCCGCGCCAGAGAATGGTCCTGCCCGCAGACGCGTGTGCCGGGGCGGACCCCGAGTGCACTCCCAGCCCAAACGCCGGGCTCCTGGGACCCTCGCCCTAGAATCTAGTCAGGGCCCTCGAGGGAGCCTGGCCCGCAGGTGGCCTTGTCTGGAGCACTGGACACGGCAATTCCAGGCTTCGGGGGACTGAGATCCAGAATGAGGGCAGAGGCTGATTTTTCATTTGAAACAAACGTGCTTTGTCTGTCTATTAAAATCCAGGAAACCGTCAGAGCTCTTCGCAGCCCCCAGCCCTGCCCATGGACGGGGGTCCTCGTTTCCTGTAAGTACCTTATGGGCCATTTCTGACTTTGCTCTCTGTCTCCCCTCCCCCGGCACTCCCCACACACCATTTAGCTCACCCCTGTTCTAACCCCGAAGCTCTTCCCAACTCTCCCTTCCAGATCGCATACCATGGCAAGCAGCCGTTTGAAGTCTACGGTTCAGCAGGGTTTAGCAGAGGTACACACGGGTACATACCCACAGCCCACACACCGCGACATACCCACAGCGAACATTTCCGGCTCCTTCCAAACGCTCGCTCCTGCCCCCTTGTGTCACTGTAGATAATTTTGCGTTTTCTTCATTTCCACATAAATGGGCTTGTATAGCCATTTCCGTGTCTGGCTCCTTTCATCGTGCAAATGTTTTCGAGAGCCATCCACGTTTTGAGTGTATCTGTAATTGGTTCTGTTCGTTAGTACTGACTAGTCTTCAAGTGCGTGGATATGGAACTATCTGTTCATCCGTGGAGGGACGCTCGGGTGGTTTCCAAGTTCGGGCCGCCATGGGTGAAGCCGGCATGAGTGTCCGTATGCTTCTGTTGACCTGGCAATCGTTTTCCTCAGATGAACACTTCTGTTACACCTCGTTTATAAAATTAAAGCTACCCCAACTTTTTATTCGTAGCCCGTGTTTTTTGTACCAGATCTAAGATCTATGCTCTGATGAGGAAGATTTTCTCCTTTGGATTTTTTTTTTTTTAAGACACATGGTAATGTCGACTTTTATATTTAGGTTTCTCATCAACTTTGAGTTCATTTTTGTATTTTTGTTTTATTTCATTTTCAAGAGAGAGAGAGAGAGAGTGAACGTGTGAGTTGGGGGGGAGGAGTAAAGAGAGGAAGAGAGCGAATCCCAACCAGGCTCCATGCCCCGTGTAGAGCCTGACCCAGGGCTCGATCTCACAGCCCTGAGATCATGACCTGAGCTGAAATCAAGAGTCAGATGCTTGACTGAGCCACCCAGACACCCTCACTGTTGTATATGTTATATGTTAAGAGTATCGAGATTCCCCCCCATGTGGATATTCAGTTTTTCCAGCACCGCTCTTTGAAAATTCTATCCTTTCTCAAGGAAGTCCCTTTGCGCCTTATTGAAAATCACTTGATCATCTATGTGAGGATCTATTTTTGAACTCTCTCGTCTATTTCATCGACCTATTTGTCTATTGTAAAGCAACGCCGTACTGTCGTGATGACTGCTTTACAACAAGCAGTCCCGTTGGTCGGGCAGTATAAGCCCACCAACTTTGTCTTTCTATTTCAGTATTTGGGCGATTCTACGTCCTTCATATTTCCACATACACTTGAGGATCGGATTGTTAAATTTACCAAAAAAAGCCTGCCAAGATGATGATCGTGGTTGCTCTAAATCTACAGATACCGAGCCTCCCAATCATGAACGTGGTGTTTCTATTTGTTGGGGTCCTTTTTAGCTGCTCTCAGCAGGGTTTTGTAGTTGACAATATATTGATCTTGAATCTATGTGATTAAATTTGTCGTTAAGTGTTTCATGTGTTTCGAAGGTATTTTAAAATTTCCTTTCCCAGTTGTTTCCTAGTATATGTAGAAACACAATTGATTTTGCATATTGATTTGAAGCAATCCCTCTCCAGATTCTAGTAGACCTTCTTTTGTAAAAATTAGCAAAGATGATAAAATTCATTTACTAATTACTACAACTAATACGGAACTTTAAAAATAGAGCTTTTTTTGATTCCTTGGAATTTGCTAACATTCATTATTATCATGTTATCTTTGTGGAATGGTTATCGATTGTGAACTTAGTTTCTTAAAATTATTTTTAATAATTTTTTTTTTTGAGAGAGAGAGGAGAGACAGAGCAGGAGCGGAGGGAGACGAGAAAGAGAGAGGGAGACACAGAATCGGAAGCAGGCTGATCAGCACAGAGCCCGACGCGGCGCTCGAACCCGCAAACTAGGAGATCATGACCTGAGCTGAGCAGAAGTTGTACGCTTAACCAACTAAGCCCCCCAGGCGCCCCATAGTTTCTTAATTGACATAGAGGGATTTAGTCTTCCTACTTCCTTTTTAAATCTGTTTTAGACCTTTTTGTCTTTCAAGGAATTCATTCATTTCATCTAATTTATGAACTGTATCCACATAAAACTGTTTAGTATCAATGGTGTATTTTCTTTTTAACAACTTTGTCGAGTTCTAATTCATAGACAAAGAATGCACATATTTCATGGGTACAGTTTGAGGAGTTTGGATATGTGCAAATACCCATAATGCCATCCTCATAGTCAAGGTCATAGACACATCCATTCCCACAGTCAAGGTCATAGACATAGCCACCACCTTCTGGCGTTTCCTTGTGTCTCGTTGTCTGTTTTTGGTGTGTGAGAAGGCCAAACGTGAGATCTACCTTCCTAACACATTCTGAAGTACACAATCCGTATTTTCTCTCTTCTTTCATTCCTGACATTGGTCATTTGCGTGTCTCTCTTTCTTGAGCAGTCTAGCTAAAGGTTTGCCAACTTTGTAGATCTTTTCAAAGAACTTTTTTGGTTTAATTGATGTCTCTATGTTTTTTTTAGATTTTCTTGTTTCTTAATTTCTACTCTTATTATTTCCTTCCATCTACTTTGGGTTTTTTTTTTTTTAATGTGGTAAAATAGATACAACATAACATTTACCATTTCAGTCTTTTTTAAGTGTACAGCCTTAAGTACATTCGTTTTGTTGTGCAACCGTCACCACCATCCATCTGCTGCAGTTGAAACTCGAGACCCCCACCCCCTGCTGCTCCCCCCCACCCCCGGCACCCGCCATCTACTTCCCGTCTCTGAGTCTGACAACCCTAGGAACCTCATAAGAAGAATCTACAATATTTGTCCTTTTGGGTCTGGCGTATTTCACTTCGCATGATGTCCCTAAGGTTCCTCCATGTTGTAGCAGGGGTCAGAATTTCCTTCCTTGTGGAAGTTGAATAATAATCCATTGTATGGATAGAATACGTGTCATGTATCCACTTAGCCATCCGTGGACACTTGGGCTGCTTTCCCTTTGGGGCCGCTGTGAATAACATTGCTCTGATCATGGGTTTACAAGCATACCCTTGAGACCCTGCTTTCACTTTTTTCGGGTGTAAACCCAGAAGCGGAAATCCGGATAGTACGGTTACTCTGTTTAATATTGTGAGGAACGACAATACTGTTTTCCATAGCGGCTGCGCCATTTTGTCATCCCATCCACAGGGCTTAAGGGTTCCAATTCCTTCCCGTCCTCCCCAAAGCTTTATTCTCAGTTTGTTTGTTTGCTTTCACAATAGCCACCCTAGTGGGTGTGAAGTGATGTCTCATTGTGGTGCGCTTAACATATTTTAAATTTTCATTTTTCTCGATTCTTAAGAGGAAAGCATAAGAGAGTATTGTTCACCATTATACTGTGCCACTTGATTTTATTGAGGTCAAATTTCAGCAAAGATTGAGGAAAACAATCTTTCTATTAAAATGAATGATTGTGTCATTTAAACGTATTTTGAGGGAAAACAAGGCACTTCAAACAAAAAAGTGCTTAAGTCAACTGTGTTAGGCTACTTTCTCTAGCTTCGTCCAAGAGCTACCCAGTAATGGCTCATCAGAGCCGGAGGTTAAATTTTTAGGAGTTTTCCAAACTGCTTGTTAATCATAGCCATTGTTCGAAATGAAAACTTTCAGTCTTAAAATTAAATAAATGATATGAAAAAACAAAGCAAATAATTACTCAAAAGCTCAAAAGAACTCAAAAATCACTTCCTAATTTTTGAACTACATTTCGCTGTCATCTATGTCCGTGGGGTCATTTATGCCCATGGTGTCTGAGCAGCAGAAGCGCCGAGGGCCGGTCTGTGTGCGTCGCTTCCCAGTCATCGGCAGCGTCACGTCAGCACGTTAAAATCGTCTCTGATGGGAGTGTTTACACCATGGAAGTCAGTTTATTGTGTTGTTTTGTTGACTATCTAGACTTCATACAGTGATAGAAACATGTTAATAACGCAAATTAATCTTGAATGTGTCCTGTCCGTAGCTGCTGTATTGTGAAGGGCATAAAAACACTGAGGAAATATTCTTTCAGTATTTGAAAACCATTATCTAATTCAGCAAGGAAGATACTCGCATCATTGTCAAATGAATGAAAGTTTGGACGTGTGTCTCGGTAATTTTACTTTCGTCTTCCTAGTTTCCGTAAATGAAAATACCAACCTGCATTCAGGTCGGAACGATAATTGTCTGTCAATGATGGGAGCCAAACTCGGCGTCGACTCCGATATCAGCCAAGCGTTCGTTCATAGGCGGCTAATGCGATTCTATTGTTGGCGGTAGAATTTCAGAAGTTGACCATGGAGTTTGCAAGAAATCCGATGTTCGCTGCAGTTACGGTTGTGGGGAATTGACAATAAAGCGTTGTAACTTAGGATTTGTGGGTTGTTCCCTACACCCCCTTTATGTCAGTAGGTTTATAACAAACACAAACGTATGTGCGTATACCTGTGTGCATCTTTTTGTTTTCTGGAAAGCCGATCTTGAGGGGTTTGCTGGTGTGTACCGCCCCCACCCGCTCCAGAGCTGACGGGCAGCCCCTCCCCTCCCGCTGGCCCCGGAAGGTGCAGAGACAGCTCTGAGGAGGAGCCGTGAACACCTACTTCTGTCTCTCAGACCCGAGCAAGATGGTCAGAACTCCAAACTCCAGGTGGAAAACACTGATGAATAAATCCAAAGCTTGAACTACAAAAGTGTTTCTGTTGTGCGTTAACCCGATCAGCGAGAGGTTTTTGTAAAACTCTTTTTAGAAAGGTTCCCGTAGCAAAGAAACCCATGATTCAATTTTTGGTGGCACGTTCCTTCCGGGGAAGTCTCCGCACAGGTCCACGCCAGCGTGGGGAATGGTGATCCTAAGCTCACAGCACCCGAGAGGGAGATACAGGTGCTCACGAGGAAGGGATGGGCAACGCTTCAGAGCCCACACTGTCTCAGCCTTGTTGTGGTCACTGCCGTTTCGGCACCCGACGTGAGACCCTCTTTAGTGCCGTGGGTACAGCAGCCCCTGTGAGTCCCTGGAAAGACAGTGGCTGCCTTTCTAAACCAGCCTCAGCTGACCGAAGGTCCCTGAGGTCCAGGATGACCGGCTTGTCCCCTGTGCCCCGGCCCTTCCGGATGTTAGCACTGAAGGCGACATTACGTTCAGTTGCACTATGTCCTCTCGCTGCTCTGACACGTCACCAACCTGGTGCCTGAGGACAACGCAGATGTGTCCTCTTAGAGTCCGAGGGCTCGGGGGTCCTCAAATGCGCCTCGCTGGGCTAAAATCAAGGTGTCAGCTGGGTTCCTTCTGGAAGCTCTAGGGGGGGAATTCACTTCCTCGCCTTTTCCAGCTCCCGGAAACTGCCTTCGTCCGTGGAACGAAGCCAGGGGCACTTCCAAACCCTCCCTGACTCAGAGCCCCCACCTCCCTCTCGCAGGCACGTTCCTGAGTCCATTGGGCCAGCGGGAAGAACCCAGTCTGGCCTCCCCATCTCAAGATCAGTAACGTGTTCCTGTTTACAAACTCCTCCTGCTGTAGAAGGCGGCTGTCACAAACTCAGAGGATTAGGAGGTGCACGCCTTGGGGAGCCCCGATTCGGCCACCCCCCCCGAAAACCCCTCGGTCTTGGGCAAACCGTCGTGGTCGGTCATCTCTCAGGGTCCGTCTCCTTCCCTGGCCCTTGGCAGCATCATGCTTGCATTCCAGACTTTTCCCCCCCACGGGCCCGGACTCAGGGGCGCGAGATTCGCCACCCAAACCTGGGTGACGCCTGTGTCCCTCCACCCCGGATGTGGCCAGAATGATTCATTTCCACCCAACAGTGTGACCTTCTGAAAATTAATTAACCTTTTTGGGCGCTAATGGCTTCTATCAAATGAGAGTAATAAACCTTCATCTTTCCTGCCGGCGCGCGTGGGCCGGATGCGATGGAGCGGGAGAGGCGGGTGAAGTCCCTCGCCAGGGACCTGAAGGGCCCTCCAGGGCCGGAGCTAGCGTTTTAATCAAACCCCCATTGTTAGGGGTTTATTCACACACTCCTTTCATTTCAAAGAGGGCCCCTTGGGCTCACAATGGCTCATAAATTAGAGCGGCAGGCCCCAGCCTGTGTTTTGGAGCTGGGGGAAGAGGGGCTGCCCGGGGAATGAGCACAGGGCCAGGACGGCAGAGAGGCCCGGGGTGGGGGCCCAGGCTGTGCCTGGGGGCGCGGGCTCGCGGGGATCCTAGCGCCCGGGGGACCCTGTCCGTGTGCCGGGGGTTACGTGAAGCCGCAGGACGAGCCCAGGGTATCTTTTCATTAGGAATTTGATGTGGGGGTGCCTGTGGGGCTCAGTCGGTCAAGCGTCTGACTCCCGATTTCAGCTCAGGTCATGATCCCGGGGTCGTGGGATTGAGCCCCGTGTAGGGCTCCGTGCTGAGCCTGGAGGCTACTTGAGATTTTCTCTCTCTGTGCCCCTCTCTCCCCCACTCACGTTCTCTCTCTCTCTCTCTCTCTCTCTCTCAAAAAAAAAAAAAATTTGAGGGGCGCCTGGGGGGCTCAGTCAGTTATACGTCCGACTTCGGCTCGGGTCGTGATCTCGCAGTCCGTGGGTTCGAGCCCTGCGTCGGGCTCTGTGCTGACAGCTCGGAGCCTGAAGCCTGCTTTGGATTCTGTGTCTCCCTCTCTCTCTGCCCCTCCCCTGCTCTCACTCTGTCTCTTTCTCTCTCTCAAAAATAAACCTTAAAAAATTGAAAACAATTTGATGTAGAAAGTGTATTTATGTTGAAAGTTACCACCTCGTGGGCCTGACACAAAGGGACAGAAGCCAGCCGCAAACCCCATCGGGTTCCGCCCGCAGGAGGCCCCCGGAACCGTCACATTCGCGGAGAGAGAAAGGGGACGGCGGTCGTCGAGGCCTCGTGTCCTTAAAAGAAGAGGAAAGAGAGGCAGGCTCTCAGGGCGAAGGCCACGGGACGACGGAGACGCGTGCGGCAGCCTCGAGCCCCCTCGCGGGCCGCCGCCAGAAGCGGGGGGAGCGACCAGGACAGGTCCACCCAGGTCTCCAAAGGAGCACAGCCCAGCCATCACCTTGATTTCACATTTCTGGCCCCCAGACAACAAGGGGACGCATTTCTGTCGTGCGAAGCTGCCCAGGTCGTGGGCCTTCGGACGCGTAGGAAACACAGACCTGAGTCTTGGGGCCGGGACCCAGGTATTGGGGTTTAAAAGCCCTTCCTGCCCCTTTTCATGATTCCAACGCAAGGCCTGGGCTAACAGGCTCTGCCCGGAGGAGACCCCAGGACCTTAGTGTGAGAGAGGACAGCGTCCATCGCGTGACCCTTCTTGTTCTTGTCGTTGTTATTTTTTCTTTAAATGTTCGTTTCTTTATTTTGAGGCAGGGAGAACACACGAGCTGGGGAAGGGGCAGAGAGAGAGGGAGAGAGAATCCCAAGCGGGCTCCATCCCGTTCGTGCCTGTCAGCGCAGAGCCCAACGCAGGGCTCGAGCTCACGAACTATGAGATCCCGACCTGAGCCGAAACCAAGAGTCGGACGCTTAACCGACTGAGCCGCCCTGGCGGCCTAGTCGTTGTTTTTTTATGGTTCTCTTGGTCCTGTCTGCTCTCACCGGCTGGGGCAACAAGCACCCAGTCTGCCTGGGACTGGAGTGGAATTCCTGGTGCGTGACTCCCCGCTGCCCCAGGCACGTGGGCGTGAGCTGGGCCTCCCAGGACCGTCCTGTGCTCCCGCCCGGCCGTCTCTCCACCGGGCTGTAGGCAGGGTGACCAGCTGTCCCCGCCTGCACCGGACCCCCCTGGTCTGGGCCCAAAAGTCCCTTTGAGCCTGGAGCTCGGGTCACCCCCGCTGCACACGCAGCCTGCGAGCCACACGGTTTCGTTCGTGACCAAGGGCTGCCCTCCGGCCCCGGGCTGTTAGCGCCGGCTGCACTTGACTGTCACCGGGAAGCGTCTGCAAGCCCTGTGCTCGGGCCACACACCCAGAGAGCCTGGGGTCATCGCTCTCGGGAGGAGCCTGGCCTGCTCATTCAGATTTTGATCCTTCTTGCGTCAGTTTTGTTTAATGATTATCATTTTTTGAGGGAATGAGAGAGAAGGGCAGAGAGAGAGGGAGACACAGAATGCGAAGCAGGCTCCAGGCTCTGAGCCACCAGCACAGAGCCCGACGCGGGGCTCAAACTCACGAACCTCGAGATCATGACCCGAGCCGGAGTCGGACGCCCGACCAACAGGGCCAGGTGCCCACTTCTTGCGTCGGTTTTAACAACATGGGTTTAAAAAAAAATTCTCCATTATCAAAATGTTCAAGCTTCCGGGCCCTGATTTTTTTATCATGTTCTCTCATCTGCTCAGTGTCCATGACAACAGTGCCCTCTCTTCGCTCCCCCCACAGGGACGTGCCCTCTTACTCACATCCTGCTGCTTTGGTTTTATGTAACTCAGTGATTCAACGGGTTTTTTTCCCTCTATTTGTCGCCACTAGCAGTTCCAGGGACACGTGTCGTTCGAGGGTAGGTTACGTAAACCCTCAGGCACCTGACCATAGACTATGGGCCGTAAGTTCTCCCTGAGACTCTGGCTTGAGGGGGGCGTGCTGTGAACGGGGTCGCCCAGCACGGGGCCGGGAAGACCCGCGATCAAGGGAAGCTGTCGCCGCTCGAGGCTGGCCGAAGACAGGTGACAGGGAAATACGGAATACAGCCACAGGACAGAAATTAGGCACAGGGGGTCAAGAAAATTAGAAACGAGATGAAGGGGAAAAAGTGGAGAGTCCCATCGACTGAAACCAGGAACGAGAGATACAAACTTGCTGGGAAGGACCCCTGATTTAACTTCCAAACTCGTTCTCGTCAGCCCGGGGTTGGTCCCACGGGGAGCTCTGGGCTGCGTGCCAGGGCCCGGGGAAGGCGTGGATGACGCGAGGCATTGTCTAAGACTCTAGGACTCACCAACGGTGACGCACAGAGCCCCCGGGGTCCGGGCAGGGTCCTGTGTCTTTTCTGTGGACTACGGCTTTTCACCCTAACCGTCCTGAGACATAGAGGCAAGTACTATGCTGATATTAGCAATGTGGGTAGACTGAGGCACAATAAGCTGCATTTCTCGGCTTTAAAAGTAGAACGCAGGAAAACCAGCGACAGGAGCCGGGCCCCTAGGCACGTCTCCCAACCGGAGCCCCTCACGCACACAGACTCTCCGCCCGGGTTTCACTGGGAACTTTGTTTTCTGTGAAGTCTTCCGTAAAAAACATGTTTTCCGCGTACGTGAAAGCAGTCGCGTTGTGCGTGGAATACAGACTTTGAATGCATGCTGAAGAAAGAACGAAAACCTGTGACTTGGTCTCATCCCGTGTCGGGCCCCCATCCAGACCTCCGAGGGGGAACCTCCAGGTTTTCACGTAAGGGCAGTTCCTGCGCTCATCAAACCACCATTGTTCCTTGTTCGAACGGGTCCTGTCTCCGATCCGAGAGGTCCAGGAGCCTGCGCCTGATGTAAATTCGAAAGGTGGGGAGAACCAGAAAGTAGGCAACAGACGGACGGCAGCGGGCGGGCTGAGCGCCACCCCCCCATGCTGTCCGGACCCTCCCCAGGTGCTGGGCTCCGAGCCTGCAGGTCGCTTGGCCTCCAGGGGGTGTCAGAGGGCCCGAGGACACACCTGGTACATCTTCGAACTGGAAGCTTTCAAGATTATATATTTTTTAATGCCATCATTTTATACCCCATGAAACATGCCCGTATTAGGCAGTAAACATGAAAATTCCATTAATTTTAAAGCTCAAGGGGGAAATGAAGAAAATCGAATGTGTTCGTGCCCTCACCCCGTGAGCAGGGGAGGTGGCAAGTTCTATTTGTTCGACTCAGGAGTGTTTTGGTGGGAAAATCCGTGATGCTTCCTGCGATCTCTCCAGCAGCCCCTACACGCCTCAGCTGCACCACACAGGGTGCTGGGGGTGGGGGGGGCGCAGAGCAGTGACAACTGATGCTCTAGGTGCTTTTGGATATTAGAATT
>PITB01013957.1:0-14713 GCA_004024585.1 Paradoxurus hermaphroditus
GGGGAGGAGGAGGGAGGAGAGAGGAGGGAGAAGGGAGAGGGAGGGGGAGGGGGAGGCTGACCCTGGGCAAGCACCTTCTCTAGGTGTCCATCCATTTGTCCACACCAGAGAACACACAATCCAAACATCTGGGAACACTGGCCTCAGAAAGCCCCTAAGAAGTTGTCATCCGTGCGCCTGTGTTCCCTGTGCCTCCACCTTGCTCCATGCAAAACCCTTTGTACTATTTGTCCTTCTTGCTACTTAGTTAAAAATCACAGGGAGGGTCCCCTGGGGGCTCAGGCAGTCAGGCAGCTGACTTCGGCTCAGGTCGTGATCTCACAGTCTGTGAGTCCGAGCCCCGCGTTGGGCTCTGTGCTGACGGCTCAGAGCCCGGAGCCTGCTTCCGATTCTGTGTCTCCCTCTCTCCCTCTCGTGCTCGTGCTCTGTCTCTCTCAAAAATAAACACACATGGAAATCTGGATTCCAAGGACCGTGATGTGTGCGCCTCTTGCCTTCATGCGGCCTCACCCCTCAGCTCCAGAACTCCCAGCTTTCGTCTCTCACGTGGATATCACCCTGGAAGTGGGATACAAAACCCCAAGAAAACTGCAGACCTGAAGCCTGGGTCTTCCCAACTCTGAGGTCAGTTCTGCTCCCGTCTGAAGGGGTCGGGATACTCTAAACTGCAGCCAGTTATTCGCGGGATGGGTTTCTACGGCTGCAAGTCCGCCCCGGCCAGGGGGAAGGGGCTGGCACACGCCCGGACACCTCCCAAGGTTGCCTCTTTTCATTTCGCGGAGGGAAACGTCTCTCATCAGCGACCAGTCTTTGGGCATTTTGTGTGCATCATCTTACACATCGCAGGGACCCAGCGACAGAGCGCTCCAGGCGGTGGGCGGACCGAGACGAGTATCACTTGGGGACGTGTTCCCCTCCCCCCCCCAGAGGTACACTGGCAATCATCACCGAACAGACAAATACGGCCCCTGACACACACCTGGAGGGTCTCGTGGCTACAGTCTTACTAAACCTCATCCTAACAGCAGCTCGCCCCGCAAGGTCTTCGAAGCCTTGCTTCCAAATTCCTTAGACTTGTGCTGCCCCCCAGCCCTCATGCAATCAGTCACTCCTCACCACCCCAGTGCGGCTCCTCCTGCCCACCGGCCCTGTCCCCTGTGCTATAATAAAACCAGCTTTTTGCACTGAAAACGTCCCACGACTTCTTTCTTGACGGTTCCCGGCGGCCTCCCACCTGGCGGGACCCATCACCTTGTGCTCGGTCTACTGAGCTCCCCAGATGACTCTTGTCCGGGGTCCCTGCACCTTACCACGGTATCCTCACCTTCTACAGAGGAGGGAGAGGCCAAGAAAAGGGAGGTAACTGGTTTAAGGCCACGAGTGAGGCTGAGTTTTTGAATGAGTGTCTATTTTTAAAGTTAAAACCTGTTGGTACCTCAAGTCACCCACGGAGTCCCCAGCCTGTGTCCTAAGGCTCCCACACACATCTTTCACAGGGCGGCTGGTGACCCCCAGTGTGCGGACTTTCCCAAGGCGATCAGGCGCTTTGCGACACCACCAGGACCTAAGAGCAAATCCTTTTCCTCTGGTCCTAGCTTTGCTTACACCCCCCGCCCCCCACTCACCAGCCCGCCTCCCCTAAAATTAGATTTGGCCAACAACTATCCTGGCCTTGTAAGTTTTCCTAGTCCCTGAAAAAGAGAGAAGCCCCGGTTCCCTGACCCTGACGGCCCAGCGTACGGCCCAGCATCAGCCAGCTCTCCTCCCACGAATTCCAGACCAGGGGACACGCCGAGCAGCCTGGGTCCCGCCTGCGCACGCACCACCGCCCGGCAGGGGGCCGCTCGCCGGGGCTCCGGACACGGGCCGACGGGCACTCACCCTCATGGTTTGCAGCGTCCGGGCCGGCTGGGCCAGGCCTCCCAGGAACAGCGGGAAGAGGCACGAAGCCCAGAGCCGCAGAGCCATGGCCGGCGCGGCGCACCCCCAGGCGACTCTGCGTTTCCCCGCGCGCCTCCGCCCCTTTTGAGCGCCGGGCGCGGAGCCGGGCGAAGACGCGCCCTCCAATCGCAGCGCGGCGTGCACGCGCGCACACACGCGCACGCACGCGCACGCACCGGCGCCCGCCCGCTCCCCTCCCCTCCCCCTCCCCTCCCTCCCTTCTCCGCTCCCCTCCCCTCCCCCTCCCCGCTCGCCCCTCCCTCGCGCCCGCTCTCCCAGGCCCGCCCCTGCCCCCCCAGCCAACCCGGGTGCGTCCGGGGGACCGGACGACCTGCACCTGTTCCGGCGCACGTGTCCCGGCAGGTGGGAGCTGAGGCTGCTCTCTGGGACCGGGAAGTGCTGTCCCCACCCTCTCCGAGTGACCGGCCGCCCCTCGGTGCTCCCGGCACCCAGGAAGCGAGGCCGCCGCCACTGAATCAGAATCTGCTTTTTCAAAAACAAGAGCGTCATGTGGTTCGCGTGCGGAGGAAAGTTTGAGGAGCGCAGTCCGGGAGGACGGTGACCCTCGGCCCTGTGTCCCGAACCTCCGTCACTAGTCACAGCGCACTCTGTTTCCCAATGACGCAGTCCGGCCGCGGGGGCCCGAGTGTCCCGGACAGGAGCGCGTTCGCGCAGGTGGCGCAGCGGGGGGTCACGCCTGCGTGGGGAGGGGGGTCGCCGGAGAGAACGCCCTACACTGTGAGCCGCGAGCGGCCCTGGGCTGGGGTCTCGCTCTCTGCAACGCACCTGCCCGCTTCCTCTGAGCCTGTCATTGCGGGGCCCTAATGGCCACCGGGTGGGAGGCGGCTGGAGGGTGTGTGACCCGGTGAAGAGGCGCCCCACCCCCTCTCCCACCTGTTCCTGCCGGTTGTCACGCCTGCTCGGTTTGGCTAAGGTCCCCTCCCCCGCGGAGGGGCTGGGTCCTTCCTGCTCAGCTCTTAGCCCTTCCCGCCCCGCCTCCGCCGGGTTCACGCGCGCCTCTACTCCTGACCCCGAGACTGGCGAAATGTCTGGAAAGACAGGCTTCCGGTCGGCTCAGATCTCGGAGCTCTTCTCCGGGGCCTGTAAACTGGCCTGGCCGCTGATCCCTGATCCAGCCTTGCGGGTCCCCAGGACATTTGCAGCAGCCGAGCAGAAGGCTCCTTCCGGGGACACAGCCCCACACGCACTCCCGGGCTCTCCGGCCTCTCCCCGCTCTCAGCCCCAAATAATGGCCCAACCGCGGACTGTGAGGTGACTACGAGGTGCGGGAGACCACTGAGTTCAAGATCGGCGGGCGCCACTGACCAGCTCCTTGACGCAGAAAAGGCTCACGTCTCCGTACCTTAGTTTTTTCATGTGTAACGTGGGCGTAATTAATAGTGTCTACCTGCCGGGGCTCAGCAGTGCTAATAACGTAAAGGACTCAGTCCAGCGCCTGACGCGGGCAAGCAGAGGTAACTCTCCCAGGCCTGAGATGCTAATCGGGTCCTAAAGAGCTTGACCAGGCCTTGAACTGGACTGGAGATCAGGTGGGCTAAAGCCTAGGGCAGAAAAGGGGGAGTCTCAGATCAGTTTGTCTCAATCACTGTTTCTGTGACCCAGTCAGGACGAGCAGTTTAGAGGACATCTGGAGGGGTCCCAGGGGGGCAGTGATCTGTCCCAGGTCATGGGGAGGGGACCTAAAGGGGACAGTGATCTGCCCCAGGTCACAGGGAGGGGACCTAGGGGGGCAGTGATCTGCCCCAGGTCATGGGGAGGGGTCCTAAGGGGGGCAGTGATCTGTCCCAGGTCACAGGATGTTATCGGCTGAATTATGTTCCCCCAAAAGGTATATTGAAGCCTGAACCCACTGCACCTCAGAACGTGGCCTCATGTGAAGAGAGGATTGCTGCCGGTGTGACAAGTTGAGGTGGAACTGGAGTGCGGTGGCCCCAATCCAGTGTGCCTGGAGGTTTTTATAAAAAGATGGCCACGGGGCGTCGGGGGGAGGGGGGGCTCAGTCCCTTAAGGGCCTCACACTTGATTTCGGTTCAGGTCTTGCTCTCATGGTCCACACTGGGCTGCCCGCTGACATCATGGAGCCTGCTTGGGATTCTCGAGCTCTCTGCCCCTCCCCCACTCACTCGTGCTCTCTCAAAGAAACAGTTACTTGGCTTCAAATCTAACTTTTTGTTTGATTTTAAAACTTCTTTGACTTCTTTAAATCCACTAACAACACGTATTGGGATTTTGAGAAGAGTGATGATTTTGCTGTTACATTTCTGTCCAAGTTGTGCCTATTACGGCCTCACCCTGAGGACACCTCAGATCCGGGCTGGCTGTGGCCCTCATCCAGACCCTTCACGAGGGCAGCTCGTGTGTCCTGAACTGTGTCCTCTGGGGGCTCTGTCGCCTTCGCCAGCGGTCCTGCCCTCGTCCGCTCCGTGAAATCAGTTCCAAAGGAAACAGCGGGCACAGAGGAGCGTGCTGTTTCCCGGGCGGAAGCCATGGCCGCTGTGCCCACCCCGGTGTCCAGGGAGCCGCCAGTGTCCACGCACAACTGCGGGCGCTGGAGACCCCGGCAGCCGGAAGAGTTGACCAGCTGGTCCGGCACAGACGCAGCCGCCCCCCCATCAAGGCGCGGCCCAGGGCGGCTGAGAGCCTGGCCTTGAGGAATGTCATGCCATCAACACCGCAAGCCGAAGTCCAGCTGTTCCCCGGCAGGGGTCCGGGTCTATGAGATGCAGCACAGAGCCTGCTGCGAGGCTCGAACCCGCGAACTGAACTGTGAGATCATGACCTGAGCCTAAATCAAGAGCGGGACACTCAACCAGCCGAGCCCCCCAGGGGCCCCCATGTGTTTCCACATCTTTCAGGAGGTGCAGCCCTCTTAGTGGTTTAGTTTGACCGGCTTTCACCTTGAGAAGGCTGGGAAGAGAAAGGATTGGCTCAGAAACCTCTACAATTGTCATGCTTGAATATTTTAGCTTCTCGAATTCACATATGGGTTTTCAGACGCCCAGAAAATGGAGTGATTGCCCTTCTGGCCTTGGCTAACCTTACCCGAAAAACAAGCACTGGTCTCTGTCCCCATAGCCATTGGGTCAAGTCAGGGGTGACAAACAGCAGCTGGGAAGCTTCACTTGTTCCAGGGGATTCTCTCCACCAATGGTCCACATCAAGTTGTGTCCTGGGGGTCCCTGCGGCTCCCAGCCTAGCTTGGGGCAACTCGGCCTCTCCCTGGACACGAGCAAAGTCAGTAGAAACACGGACCGTGGAAGGGTCACCAGAGCCAGAATGGGGAGAAGATGGAGGAGAAATAGAGAAGTGACGAAGGGCTAGGGGACGTGCGGGAACAGGGGAGGGAAGGAACCAAGTATGAGGGACAGAGAGGGAGGCGAATCAAGCTGGATCAACTCCCTGTTTACTCGGAACTGGGAATGTTTAGACAGATTTTCTTACCGGAGCACCACCAGAATAACCAGAAATTTCATTCTTTCTCCGTAAGTAATGCTATAAATACAGAGTAAAACAAAGAGCCCCCCAAGTTCCAGGCCTAGTAATATGTCGAGCTGGGACTCACACTCGAGTATGTTCTGATCCCAGATCCAGACTCTGCGGTAAGCTGAGTGATGGCCGCAAAGATATCGGGTGTTAATCCCCGGAACCATGTTATCTTATCTGGCAGATTATGCAGACGTGATCAAGTTCAGGATCTTGGGATTAAGGGATTACCCGGGCATCCGAGTGGGCACTAACTACAATCCCACGCATTCTTAGGGGAGGGAAGCAGGGAGATTGTGCTAAGAGGACAGGAGAGCTGTGACGATGGAAGCGCCAGGAAGGGGTCATGAATCCTTCCTTCAGTGGCTCTTGGCGTGTTCCTCCTCCTGGGCCCTTACCACAAGCAGCCTTAATAACCCTGTTCCTGCCACAGTGAGGTCAAGGCACTCTGGGCTTTTTCTGTCATGCACCTCACGGTTCTGCAAGTGTCTACACATTATCCAATTCCAAAGTCACTTTGAGATATATATAAAACAGATAAATATATAGATATATACCTATTTATATCTATATTTATCTCCTATTAAATAGATATCTAAAAAATAAATAGACATCTATACCAAGGTATGTGTATATATGTGTATATGTGTGGGTGTATATATATATATATGAGAGAGAGAGAGAGAGAGAAAGGAGAGGGATACAGAGACAGAGAGAGACAGGGAGGGAGGGAGGAAGATTTATTATAAGGAATTGACTCACGTAACTATGGAGGCGGAGAAGCCCCAAGGTCTGCTGATGTAGTTCTAGTCTAAGTCTGAAGGCAGAAGACTGGTGTCCCAGCTGGAAGACAGAGAGAATTCGTTCTTACTCGGCCTTTCTTTCTTTCTTTCTTTCTTTCTTTCTTTCTTTCTTTCTTTCTTTCTTTCTTTCTTTCTTTCTTTCTTTTTAGACTTTCAACACGTAGGATGAGGCCCGCCCACCTTATGGAGAACAACCTGCTTCAGTCATCCTACCAACTTCAGTGTCACTCCCAGGGCGCCTGCGTGGCTCAGTTGGTTGAGCGTCTGGCTCAGGTCATGATCTCATGGTTTTGTGGGTTCGAGCCCCACGTTGGGTTCTGTGCTGACGGTGTGGAGCCTGCTGGGGACTCTCTCTCCCTCGCTGTCTCTGCCCCTACCCCACTTACGCTATCTCTGTCTCTCAAAATAAATAAATAAATGTTACTTTCATCTGAGTGATGAATTACTAAATTTTACTTCTGAAACCATTATTACACTATAAGTTAACTAACTTGGATTTAAATAAAATACAATAAAATAAGTTTTAAAAATATATAAATAAATGCTACTCTCATCTGGAAACACCCTCATAGGCTCACTCAGAAATAATGTTCACACAAAATATATGGGCACCCCATGGCCCAATCAAGTTGATACATAAAATTAACCATCATGGTAAATGCATTATGAAGACTGATTATGTGAACAACATCTTTCTCTTTATATATTTACGTAGGTAATATCTACGTTTAATCACGCCAGTAATATACCATGTAATTACATAATTCAGGAGAGTGGATATAGTGTTATAAAATTCTAAGGTCTTTACATTGCCTAGAAAGAAGGTAAAATGAGGCAGAGTAACTTTAAAAAAATTTTTTTTAATGTTTATTTATTTTTGAGAGAGAGAAATAGAGTGTGATTGGGAGAGGGGCAGGGAGAGAAGGAGACACAGAATCTGAAGCAGGCTCCAGGATCCGAGCTGTCAGCCCAGAGCCCGACATGTGGGCTCAAACCCATGAACCATGAGATCGTGACCTGAGCTGAGGTCCGATGCTTAACCGACTGAGCCTCCCGGGCACCCCCAGAGTAACTATTTTTTAATAGAATCTGATATATCCTGGATGCATTTTGTAATCTCAAAGAATGTTCAAAGTGTATATAACCATGAACCTTATGGGAGCGGGGGAGGGGGAATAAACATATACCAAATAGTTCCAAAGAAAACTATAATGAGAGAATATGGGATATAGAACATGAGAGACAAAATAAACACATAACATAGAAAGATAAATAATGCTTGAAAGTAAATGGTGGGAGTTACTAAGCACAAACAAACCAAAATAAAATTAGCTATGTCGTTTTCAGATAAGGTAGACTTTAAGGTAAAATGGATAACTAAGGATTTAGGAAAATTTTTCATAAGGATTAAGCATACAATTCACCAGGAAGACATAATTACTCTAAATTTGTAAGCACCTAATAACATAACTAATAATATATAAATTAAAAACGGACAGATATTAGGTCACCTGGGTGGCTCAGTTGATTAAGCCTCTGACTCTTGATCTTACCTCTGGTCTTGATCTCAGTGTTGCGAGTTCAAGCCCTGAACAGGGCTCTGAGCTGGGTGTGAAGCCTACTTAAAAAAGAAAAAAGTTATTAAAAATCAACAGGAATCTACAGAGAAATCTACAAATCTGCATAGAGTGACAGACTTTAACATACTTCTTTCAGTAACAGAAAAAGCAGGAAAAACATGAATAATGGAATATGAGATTTAATCAGCACAGTTATCAAATCAGACCTAGCAGACTTATACAGAACATCCAACAACTGCAGAATACATATTATTTAAAAGTACACACGGAATATTTACAAAAATCGACCATATGCTGGGCTATAAATCTACTATAAATTTCGAATGACTGAAATGATACAGATCATATTCCCTGACCGCATGCAATTAAGCCATTATTCAACTAACAAATAACTAGCGTGTTTATAACATGACATCGGAATGGAAACTATAAAATGTTTTTTCTCAGGAAAAAAGAGTCTTATGCTATGAAAGCACATTTCGCATTGGTCGGGCCATTTGGCTAAGACTTTCCTTCATCCTCTCTGCCTCAGAGCAGAGGCTTCCGACGCTAAGCGTTTCCAATGTGTCCTGGATTTCCTTCAGATAATGTGCTGTTTTCCTTCCTCTCCCCTCTCCTTTCTCCTCCATGGCCGACTTCTGGACTCTAGGAAGTATTTTGACCTGAATGACGATAAAATTATGACAGCAAACATTCTGGACTGCACGGAAAAAATGGAGCTGTAAGGGTAGAAAATTAATGAAATAGAAACCAAATATACAAAAGATGCTGGCTTAATAAAAACTATTTTAAAAAGATTGCTGTTACTGACAACTCTGTGGCAATAGTGGTCAAGAAAGATGGAGATAAAGCACAAATAGCTAATATGAGAAAAGGAGGGTTCCTGCCCGGCTCAGTCCTCAGAGCATGCAACTCTTGATCTTGGGGTCCTGAGTTCGAGCCCCATGTTGGGGGCAGAGTTCTCTTAATAATAATAAAAAAATAAATGGAAAAGGAGACATCCCTTCAGCTCCTACAGAGGGTAAGAACACAATTACAAACAACTTAATGCTGGTAAATATATGAGTTTAAATGAAATGGGCAAATTACTAAAAGGATACAACTGTATCTGTAATTCTGTGATAAATACAGAAATAAATACAAAAATATGAACAATAATTTAATGGTTAAGGATATTTGATTTATAAATAAAACCTTCCCACAAACAATTTTCCAGGTAAAGATGACTCTACTAGTAAATTCTACCAAGTATTTAAGGAAGAACTAATCATGAGCTTACAACGAATCTTCCAGAGAATAGCAAGAGAAGGAAGAATCCTGGATCATGTTGTAAGGACAGTGTAACCACGGGATCAAAGTGTGACGGGGACTTTAGGAGAAAGAAAAACCACAGGTCCAATGTTTCGCATGAACATAGTTGTAAAAATCCTCTACAAAATATTAGTAAACCCAATGAAGCAAAGTAAAGTTGGATTTTCCCCCCAGGAAAGCAAAAATGGTTTAACATTCAAAATCAACCAATTCATGTATCATTTTAACAAAATAATGCCACATGGTCATCTGAATACATACTTCTAAGAGCATGTGATAAAATCCAGCACCGATTCATAGTTTAAACTCGCAGACTGCTGAGGAGAGAAGAGACCTTCGGCCTGACAGAGTAGTTGAACATGTGGCAGATTTCATACATAATGGTGAAAAATTTCATCATTCCCCCCCCCCGAAATAAGATTCAAGGAAAGGGTGTCTCTCTTACTCCGTCCACTCAATATTGTATTGGCAGAATTAGCCAGTGAATTTAAGGCAAAAGAGGAAAATTTAAAGTACAAAGATTAGAAACAAACAAAACTGTCATTAGTGTGTCTTGTGAACATATAATTTAAAAAGAAACTAGCAATAATTATTATAATTTTATGAGTTTAGCAAAGCTGCTAGATAAAAAATTATACAAAGTTCACCATATTTCTGTATACTTTTCACAAACCATTAAAATTAAGCTTAATTTTTAAAAAAGAACGTATTCAAATGCTCAGCAGGAAAGTTAGCCCAAGATGTACTAGATTGCTTTGATGAGAAACGTAAGTCTTAATTGGTACACATTCGAAGAGTTCTAAATTAATTTTTAGTAATCATGTTCATGAATTACGAGAGTCAATGAGGTGAGAAAGTCGATTCTACCCACACCATTCAGTAGATTCAATGCAACATCAACCTATCCCGACTCTCCCAAATTCCTAAATTTCTGTGGAATTTGAAAGAAAATAATTAAGAAATTTATATGTGACTAAAATCAAAAGCACGAGAAACAACAGATGTTGGTGAGGATGTGAAGAAAGGGGAATCTTCTTACGTTGTTGGTGGGAATGCAAACCGGCGTAGCCACTCCGGAAAATAATGTAGGGCTTCCTCAAAAAGTTAGAAATTGGACTCTCCTTGATCCAGTAATTTCACCACTGGGTGTTTATCCCCAAAATACAAAACACTAATTCAAAGAGATACATGCACCTCTATGTTTGTTGCAGCATTATTTACAACAGGCAAATTACAGAAGCAGCCCAAGTGTTCCCTGATAGATGAATGGATATAGAAGATATGGGGTCTCTCTCTTTCTACACACACACACACACACACGCACACACAGAGGAATATTACTCAGTCATTAAAAAGAATGAAATCTTGCCATTTGAACGACCTGGATGGAGCTAGAGTGTATTATGCAAAGTGATTTAAGTCAGTCAGAGAAAGACAAAGATCATATGATTACACTCATATGTGGAATATAAGAAACAAAATAAAACAAAGGGGGAAAAAAAGAGACAAACCAAGAAACAGACTCTTAGCTACACAGAAAACCTGATGGTTACCAGAGGGGAAGTGGGTGGGGGGATGGATTAAATATGATGGGGATTAAGAACACATTTATCCTGATAAGCACAGAGTAACGTATAGGTTTATTGAGTGACTATATTGTACACCTGAAGCTATTAACACTGTATGTTAACTATACTGGAATTAAAGTTTTAAAATGAAATATAACAAACCTGGAAAAAGAAAATTAAATGTAAGTGCAAATTGTCAAAAATAGTCAAGACAATTTTGAAGATGGTGGGAGAACGTGCTCATAAGACATAATGACACATTAAAAACTACATTAAACATTGCTCATTTTAAGGATAAACAGAGCAATAGAAAGAAATAGAAACAGACGTGAGCATCAGAACACTTGATTTATGACAACATGTGCTGCGAAGTGCAAGGAAACAGTGACGATCCCACTGGCTGTCCGTCAGGACAAGGATTAAACCTCTGCCTCTACCTGACATCATCTGCGAAATCTCTGTCCCTTCCGGCGTTTGGCCTCACTTCCCAAACAAGAAATGTGGGGGTGGAGAACCTGACACATGGCTCGCCTGGACGAAAGGACGGGACAAACAGAAGTCCGGGCTATGCGTCAGGACGAACACATGTGTGTCTTCCACGATGCCCTAAGAAAGGAATTCTGTGGGCTCGTTCTAGATTTAAAGTCAAAGAAGTCAAAAGACATTAAACAATATCAAAACGTGAACCCTGAATGAGTCCTGGTTTATTCATTTTGTTTTATTTTTTAATATTTTAATTTATTTTTGACAGAAAGAGAGGCAGAGCACGAGCCGGGGAGGAACAGAGAGAGAGAGAGGGAGACATGGAGTCAGAAGCAGGCTCCAGGCTCTGAGCTCTGAGCACGGAGACTGACGAGGGGCTTGAACTCATGAACTGCGAGATCAGGACCTGAGCTGAAATCGGACGCTTAACAGACTGAGCCACCCAGGCGCCCCTGAATCCTGCTTTAAAAGAAAATTACAGTCAATTTAGGAACTATTGGATAATTTTGCTTATGGAATGAATAATAGAAAACTTCAGCAATTTTTATTGATATTTGAGGAGGAATCGGATATTTTTAGGTAGAATATGTTGGTTTTAGGATATACGTGTATATCGTATATCCTAACGCGTCTGCAACAGACTTTTAAATGATCCGACGAAACAAATACACACACTCATGCAAAGCACATGAGTTAACAACATTGGTCCTGCTGAAAACACGTGGTAGATGATCCGGTGATCTTTTTTGTATATTTTGTCAATGTAAGTGTATATTTTTAAATTTTCATAATAGAAGCTCATGAGTAAATGAAATCCAGGCATATCGTGCACACAAGTGAGAAAGGCCAAACAACATTTTGTAGATGGAACAAGGGATATCTTTGTGACTTGAGGATTAAGAAAAATTTCTTAGAGGGGCACCTGGGCGGCTTAGTTGATTAAGCATCTGAGTTCGGCTCAGGTCATAATCTCATAGTTCACGAATTTGGCCCCGCATCGGGCTCTGCTGACAGCTCAGAGGCTGGGACCTGCTTCGGATTCTGTCTCTGGATCTCTCTTCCCCTCTCCCATTCACACTCTGTCTCTCTCTCAAAAATAAATAAACATTAAAATTTTTTTTAAATTTCTTAGATAAGACAGAAGAAATATTGATTACAAACGAAGAGACTTTTTTAAAATATTTTTTTCAAATGTTTATTTATTTATTTTTGAGGGAGAGAGAGATAGGGAGCAAGCAGGGGAGGGGCAGAGAGCGAGGGAGACAGAATCCCAGGCAGTTCCTGGCTCCAAGCTGTCAGCACAGAGTCCGACGCGGGGCTCAAACTCACGGGCCAGGAGATCATGACCTCAGCCGAAATCAAGAGTCAGATGCTTAACCAATTGAGCCACCCAGGCGCCCCACAAAGGGAAACATTTTTAAATGACCGAAGAGAATTATGACATTCTGTTCATCAAATATATCATAGTGCAAGTGCCTTCAATGATGTGCTTATAATATTTTGTTCGACATTATCTAACTATTGTGCAGAGAGAGGGTTTTCAGGATCATGAGCACACAGACGTGTCAAGGATGGAGATAAGACATTTAAAATACTTGTCTACCAGGACGCTGGGCTGGCTCAACTGGCTGAGCGTCTGACTTCAGCTCAGGTCATGATCTGCAGTTTGTGAGTTTGAGCCCTGCATTGGGCTGTCTGCTCTCAGCACAGAACCTGCTGCGAATCCTCTGTCTCCCTCTCTCTCAGAGATTAATAAACATTAAAAAAAAAAGAGATACGTGTATACTATTAATTTAGCGGGAGAAAAAAGAAACCTATTTTCTTTTTCTTTTCCTTTTTTTCGGGGTAGAGTGAACATTCCAATTAAGTTGGAGCTCATTTCAGCCAAGACGGGCGTGAGGTGGGGGGGTTCCGAGAGGGGTTAAGTCGGGAAAGCCAGGCTAAAAGCCTTGGCCTTGAAGCTTTGACTGTTCTGCTGAGAAAAGTCAGAACTTTGTCCCCTCGGCACAAAGAAATCCCGTGAAGCTTGAGTAACAGGTTCAACCAGAACCTGCTGTGCACTCCTGCGGACCGACAACACATGTCCGTGAGTTGGCTGTGCGCATGACTCCACTTTTAAGATTTCTAGCAAAGACTTGCTTTCCGACTACGTCTCCTTGTCCTTGGCGTGCCGAGCCTCGCGGGCCTAGGTGCCCAGGAAGCCCAGCAGAGGCGCAGAAGAGCAGCGCAGGCGCGCTCTCACACAGGCAGCGGCGGAGCCGTCCCGGGCAGCGCGCCGCGGAGCCCCGGCTCACGTGCGGGCGCGGAGCGCCACCTCCGCGCGCACGTCCCCGGAGCCCAGGGGCCGCCGTGCGCGCGTCTGCTCCCGCAGGGCCTCGGGCAGGCGCACTTACGGCCGGAACCAGTCCCCAGGGTCGGAGCGCGACTCTGAGCTTCTAGGGATATCCGTATTGGTTTCAAAGGGTCTGAATACCCTGGGAGCTGCGGAAATGTTTGGCCAGAACATCTACTCCTCTCAGTTTCTGGAAGAAACTCGTGTCCTTAGAGAAAAAGATCTTCTGTTCCTGCTATTTTAAGCCAACCTAACGTGGCTGTAGCAGCAGGAGTACTGAGGACCCAGGACCCCTCCCCCCATGTTACCCCCAGAGTGCCAAGGGTCATTTTTCTAGAGAGAGCAAGGAGTCCATAGTTTTCAACGGATCTGTGAGATGGCTTATGACGTCCATCCGAATCTATGAACTATCACTCTAAAACATCTAGAGGTCTACTCATTCACTCGACACACACGTTTTTAATAAACACAGCTTAACGCCGGAATGAATGAAAGCAGCAGGTGCCTGTTAGATAAATCTGACGGTGACCCGCACTCACTCAGCTTACATCTCACGGGGAAGGTAGACCACATGCGGATGCATGGTGGTTTCATTGAATAAACAAGAAAGTCACAGAGTTTGGTAAGTCCTGGAAAGAAGACCACAGATGGCATCACACAGTGTAAGCAGGGGCAGTCGGAGGGGGTCACTCCATCCGGGGGCCTGGGGGGTGAGACCTGGGACACGGGCAGGGCCAGGCGGAGATGGGTGGGGACACGCGGAACAGACCCCAGCGGCTGGAGGATGCGCGGGGCCTCGCGGTCCCTCGGATTCGGTACGTTCTCTGAGCAGCCTCGGGACCTGCAAGTGGAAAGCACTGTGTTAGATTTAACCGTGTATTTTCACAAGGTTCACTCCGCCCGCTGCATGGTAGAGGGACCTTCGGAGCCCCAAATCGAGGCGGACAGAGCATTTCCTCCTCCCTTCATTAGCTCATCCAGTTACTCCGTGTTACCGAGTCGCTCGGTCTTGACCCAGCCGCGTGGAAGGCTCGGAGACCCGACACCAGAGTGGGGACATCGTTCCACCGAGCAGCTAAATATAGTTCACTTTCTGCAGCGACAGCGGGCCGCTGCGGAGCCGACAGGGAATGGCCCGACAAGCTCTGGCTGCATCCTGTCAAGCCTGCTTTGTGTACAAGTAAATTCGGC
>PITB01013957.1:14813-47676 GCA_004024585.1 Paradoxurus hermaphroditus
CGCCGCCCACGCCCCCCGCTAGGGTTCGGTTTCCTGTTCGGTTATTCCTTGGAGGTGGCTCGCAGGGTGTGGCCTGCACCTGCTTTATCCCTCCTCACTCATGTCTAATTAACTGCCTAAAACTTCAACAAATGCACATGGGAAGCCAGCTTACATCCTTTCTTCCTTAGAATGTGCTCTGATTTGTTAATTTACATTTTAATTTGTTCTGTCCACAGGTAGAAACGCTATTTCAGCTCCGATCCATCAATTAGAAGCACATTTTTTGGAATACTGTGCACTAACCAATATAGTCCAAGATAGCATTCTGTTCTCTAATATCTTTGAAACACTATCAATTCATTTTTATTTTTTATTATTTGCCTAAATCTCAACTAAAAGTCGATCTAAGTTTATATGAATTGCCATTTTGAGATTGGTGCCCATTTTAGCCTGTCCACCTGGGCAATTGAACTTTTTTTTAATGTTTATTTAGTTTTGAGAGAGAGAGAGAGAGACTGGGATGGAGTGAGGGCAGGGGAGGGGCAGGGAGACAGGAAGACACAGAATCTGAAGCAGGCTCCAGGCTCTGAGCTGTCAGCACAGAGCTCGACGCAGGGCTTGAACTCACAGACCGTGAGATCATGACCTGAGCCGAAGTTGGAGGCTTAACCAACTGAGGCACCCAGGTGCCCCGCCTTGTTCCCTTTCTGCTATAATTTAGCTTGAAGAACACACACACTCACAGGAAGTTAGTGGCAAGACCAGTCACAAATGTCTGGGAGATCGCGGATTCTGCCGGGTGCTGGCACCAGTAGAAGACAGAGCTACGGAATTCATGTTTCCTTCTCAACAAGCTTCTCAGATGGCATCACAGGTGTTCTGTTAACTCGCCCAAGGCAAGACGAACCGTCCTCAGAAGAGTCCGGGTGGAGCCGACCCGTCCCCGCTGCCCACCGTTCCGGGATGGCTGCGGAAGGCCTTCTTGGCAACAAAGAGCCTGAGGCTGAATTCACCACCTCGTTCTGTCTCCCTTTTTTTTCCATTTCGACACTCTCTACGCTTTGCTGTCTGCTCTCTTTCTCTCCCTCCCTGTTGTGTCCAGGGAAAAAAGTTGGGATTTAGGGTTTAAACAGACCTGGCTTTGAGTTCTTAGAAGGCCTTAGAAAGGACTTCGGTGATTTTCCGACTTATAAGTGGGTAAACCGAGGCCTAGGGAGGTATTTTCCCAAAGCCTCACAGATCTAAGAAGTCATTGGCGATGGCCGCAGGGCGTGAGTTGACAAAGGGCATATTCAGCATACTCATTCTTACCCTGGGAGCAGCAAGGGCCTGAGGCACAGTCTGGAGACTGTGCAGGTGGGCGGGCTCTGGTTTCCAACCGCGTGGGCTCCTCAGATTCCGGTGGTTGTGCGAGGACACGGAGCTCTGGCCCACGCCCTCCCCCAGCCCATTAGGGCAGGAGTAACAGACAGGAACGCTGCCCGGGAAGCGCACATCCTTCCCCTCACTGCCTTCCCGCCCTCGCCCTCGCCCCAAGGAGCAGAACTCTCCTGGGAGCAGAAAGCTGTGTCAGTGACCCAGCCGCGTGCCAGGCCACCTGGCTCCGGGAAGGCTCAGGGCCACAGTCAGCCCAGACCGGGGGAGAGCCCCAGACCTCTGCATGCTTGCGAAAGAGAGTCAGGAGGTTAAGAGCACCTGTGGGTGATAATTCGCTGCGAGAGCACCGCGGTCTCTTCAGGACTTTCCTCCACTTCCGAACATGTTTTATGGGGAATCGAGCCAGGAGTGGAGAGACAAACACGCAAGCTTTTGGTATATTCAAGAAAAACTACATGGGGACAAGAATCTCCATGTCAGGTTTGGGTTGCAGAGGCTGGCTTTGAATCTGGGATGAGGAGGTGGACAGCATCTCAGCAAAAGTCGCACCTGTTTCCTTTATAACCAAAGGAACCAAACATGTTACTTTTAATTAAAACACAGGAAACTTGGTGTCGATTTTCAGGGAGGATCAAGTCAGTAACAGAAATGAGGACAGGGAGTCTGAAGGCTTCATTTAATGGCTCATTAGCTGTGTGACCTTGGGCAAGAAAGTTCTCCTCAAAGGAGTCCTAGCTCAAGGAAAAGTTGGAGTCTGAATGGGAAAAGCAGGCAGTGGTCGAGACATAGTGATTTCTGCCGCCCTGCGTGATGAAGGAGCGAGGGGCAGGCTGAGGCCAAAGTACAAATTACAGCCTCCCCCCCGCCCAGGTGGGATCTGTGTGATATTCCCCCAACACTCCTGGCCGCCCAAGAACAAAGGAAAGGGGTTAAGTGCTGGCCACGGTGATGGGGGAAACTCAGTCAAGTGAAAAATTAAATTCCCTGACTGCCTGCAGCCATCGACACAAGTCCTTGAAACCTGCAGAGTGCCCTCCCTCTAGGAGCCCAGCTGCCTGGGTGACGACACTTTGCTGGGGCAGAAGGGAATCTTGGCTTCACAGTATCCTGACCCCCAGGGTCCTGTGAGTCTACTGCAACATATGAACGTTCCTTTGCGAACCTCCTGTATCTTTAACCCCCAAGTATATGCTGACGGTCCTACTCCGAGGGCAGGGCCCATGACACACGTCCGCAGGGTCTCACGGCTGAGGTTTTACTAAACGGTAAGAAGTGGTGTTTCCCTAGCAACACCAGCCGCTCAAGTTTCTGGAAACCTTGCTTCCAAAATTCCTTCGAGACTTCCTCTGTCCCTGCCGCCCTCCCAACCTGCGGGTGTATACGCAGTCACCCGTCAGGACCCCACACAGCTCTTCCCGACCCCGTGCTGCAATAAAATCACCTTTTTGCACCAAAGACGTCTTCAGGAATTCGTTCGTGCCCTTCGGCTGCGGACCCCAGCATCACCCCAAACCTCCGTCGCTGTCTCTTGAAGATCGTGGATTACCGGCAACCGTAGGTTTTTAGAGTCAGAAAGGGGCCGGAGTTTAGGTTCAGTTTAGCTCTGGACAGGTTTTCAGCCTTAGATCTATGGCTCAGGTCACAAACGCTTCCACCTAAAATCTGATAAAATTGCGTTCCCTGTCTTCTCGGTGGGAATAAACAGAGAGATAACTTGGCACAGGCGAGGCAGAATCCCAAAGTACTCAGAATAATTGACCTCCAAGTTCAAGAATCTTAAGTGCAAAAGAGGTGTGTTTTAGAGAACGGAAGGATTCAGCTCGTGCTAAGTCAGAGAATCGCAGCGGGGGTCCTGGGAAGGAGGGGGGGCCTGTCGGGAGAGGTTCGGTACACACTGGGGACTCTGGATTTGATGCTGTCCTCCCCTGCTTGGCCCTACTGTCTCTTTATCAGTGCAGGGGGGTCGCCGGGTGGGGGTCGCAGGAAGGGAAGAGCCTGGGAGAGAGGACAAGTGGGGGGTTATTTGCACCTCCGGAAAGGCAACAACAGGGACTGGATAAGCAGCTCTAGGGGATGGTGGAGGAGGAGGCAGGGGTGCTGGAGGGGGCAGGCGGACCACCCGCCGTGGGACAGGAAGTGCCCCCACGCCCCGCCCCCATGGAGCTTTCTCTTCTCCCGGACAGAGTTCTCGAACAGTGGAGATTTTAGGCCACTTGGTTGGACCGCCGAGGCAGAGTTTATGACGAAAGCTTTTCCTGCTCTGGAGTCACTGTAATGGAGCAAAGATGAAACAGTAGAGAGAGCAGGGAATGTATGACAGCAACGCGGGAGCAGCGCGCAGTGTCCCGTGACCTTGGGTGAATCGGGTTTTCTGCCTGCGCCTCAGCGTCTTAATGCGTTGAGTCAACACTGGATGTTTACCCTGGGGCCAGGTCATGTTTAGAGTTTGAATGAATTGTCTCCTTTATTATTATTTTTTTATTAGCCCTGGAAACTTCAAACAATTGTCCCAACTTTACAGACAAAAACCAGAGCCGCAAGAGGGTAACTTACAGCAGCTTGGGAAGGAAGGAAGCTAAGTAGCAAAAACGTTATTCTTGAGGTTTGATATTTTAATGTCCATCGTCCTTTGAGCTGACATAGAAGTGGCCAGCGTGGGGGGTCAGGGGCTGCGAACCTGGAGGTTCACAAAGCAGCACAGGACGCAGCTGCCTACAGGCCGTGGGAGCTTTGTGGCTGGGTCAGAGGTCACTGTTTTGGGCTCCCCACCCACCCCCAGCAGATTAGAGGCCTCCGAGGAGAGGCGGGTAACGTGGGATAACAAAAGCTTCTGTTTTCCCAGCAAGCTCATGAATGCCCAGACCCGAAGAGCCAAGCCCCATCAGACTTAGAGGCCAGCCTGTGTGTGGACCTGGGGCGGTGGCAGCAGAGAGAGCTGCCCGCAAACCCTCCCGGCGGGGGGCGGGGTAGGCTGTGGGAAGAGAGGTGGGGGGTGGGATCGTCGTTGGTCCCTGTGGGCGAGCCCAGGTAGTTGCTCTCATCTACCGACTTGGGATTCAAAGCCACCCCACGCGACCCTTCACCTTGTCTCAGTCCTTTGCCTTCCTGCTGTCAGGGTCCCCAGCCTTCCAGTCTGCACAACCGTTTCCTTCCGGATCCTTCTGAGAGCTGGAAAACAGGGGTAGATTGGAGACAAAAAAAAATTTTTTTTTAATTAATATAATAAGACGATCATTGAACAGCCCGGCGATGGTAAAGTGCCATAAATGTGAGGGTTTGATGAACTCAACCATAAGAATCTGATGTCTAAAACGGGGTGGGGGGAAGCGAGTGGGGTTTCTTAAGTGTTAAGGGGCTAGTAATCTGACCAGGAATGTCGAGTTTTTCCAGAATTCCAAACGGCAGGAATAGGGAACATATTTTACCCGTGGGCACTGGGGAGGGAGAATGCGGTTTGGAGATCGAGCTGTAAATAAGACGCGAAGCAAGAGGGGGCTTCGCAAGGACGAACGGCTGTGAGCCGATGAGTGTGATTCGCTCAGGCCTCAGCCCCCGGGATCCAGAGCCGACCGTGCGGCACACGAGAGGGACAAGGAGCCCGAGAAGCCTCCGGGGAGGTGGGCTGGGGGCCACACATGTCATTGGAGTGGGAAATCGGGCAGTTCCCGGGCCCCAGACCCGAGTCTCTGATCCAGTCCCAATTTTAGCGGAGACGACTGAGCAGCTGGGAGCTCCATGAACCAGGAGCCGCTGGCTGAGAGGCAAAGCATTTCTATTCCTAGAGGAATTTGTGTCTCATTTCATTTTCCTTCTCGGGACTTGGGGCTGCCAGGAGCTTAAAGGAAGCACATTCAGAACGGTCAGTTCTCCTCCAGAAAACTGGCTGCTAGCGGCCCCCTCCCCCGTCTGGTGTGCAAAGCCCTCCCGTACGGCCAGGTGGGTGCCTCCGCGCCTTTTAACCGTGGCCGATCTGATAAACGCAGAATGCATCTTTTCCTACTCATACCTCTTTGATGATCGGTGAGGGAGAACATTGTATCCCAGCCCAGATGCCATTTGGTTTACTGTCTGGTGCCCGTGTGTCTGCTGAGCGGCTTGTTTTTTCCCACTGATTTGTGAGTGCTTGAAGTATTAATGTGCTTCCTTCGCATTTATTGCAAATATCTTTCCCTCCTCAGGGCCGGGTTCCTTCTGCCTCTTTTAGAGGAGCCCTAGGTGGTCCCCGAATCGTGAGACTACGATGCTCCGAACAGTATTTGGGACGTCTGCGTGGTCCCGCGTGCAGTGCCGTCCCGCAAGGCTGGGGAGGCTGTGTCTGCATCCGGACGCCGCCCTCCGCTCCGCTGAAGCACACAGCGATCTCCAAGGACCTCGGCCTCTTGCCCTCGCCTTTTCATAATTCTGCCAGAACGTATATGAGTCCCAGGCCCTCACCGCACTGCTGAGCACTGAGTGCCCGTGAGGGGGCGTGTGTGGGTGAGGATGTGGTTTAAATCCTACAGCCCCACTTCATCCCCCAGAAGTCCTCGCCAGCTTCCGATTGGCCTGGCGGGCTTGGCTAGTGCATCAAAAGGCTTCCAGATCCCGGCGTCCACCACCAGAACCTCACGCGCTAGCCATGACGGCACAGTTAACGGCCTCTTCCCTCTTCCCTCTTCTGCTAGTCTGCTTAGCGCAGACAAACCCCAAGCCGGAGAAGATGAAGGTGGGTGACCCCCAGAGGGGGCAGGGCAGGGCTCCAATATGGAGCTACTGTTCCGTCCTGTGTCAGCCATTCCTGTGACACTCCGACCTCTGTTTTCTTTCTTCTCGAGCTTCTCCACGAACCTTTCTTTTCTTGCCTCCTCTTCAGTGCTATCAACAGGTGCTCCTTGAGCTGAATCTAGGTAGGGAAGAGTCTCCTTACTCTTCTCCACCTCTAGTTAGGGTCGCCCAGATTCCCTTCTAGCCGCATCGGTGTCGGCCTCAGGGCTGGGCCCGAGGCATGGGATGGGGGCGGGCATCACAGTGGGCGGTAGGGTCTGAAGGAGACCGTGGGCTAAGCCATCCCCATGAAGAGGAGGAAAACTTCAGTGTGGAATGTGGAAGTTTTACGGATGGATAAAGTCAGAGAGCTATCAGAGAAACACAGGGCACGTGCAGACGTAACTGGAGGTGGATGGCAACTGGATTTGGACTCAGGAGTCTTGTGTTTTGGCCTCAGTCTAGTCCCAGCTCCTGGCTCAGTTGCCTCACTGATGAAATGCATGCGTAGCAGCAGCTCAGGGACAGCTAGCCGTGGTCTGGGTGAGTTGGGGGCAGAATGGAATCACGAAGTGAGAGGCGCGCAAACTCTCATCCGCAGCGGGGTGATCCCTTTCGGTCACCCTTCACCTCTGTTAGCCTCTGCCTTCTCATTATGCAGTTGTGGGCAGCCTGTCTACCTTGTGGGTGGGGGAGCAGTAATTATGGCACGTACAATGTGTCCAGTAAAAGGCAGTTCTGGAAGGATCTTCCTACTGCTCTGAAATTGGCCAGAGAACTCTCTACAGAGAGCTGATGTGGTTTTCTGTTACTCGGCGCTGCTTAATTGGGTGTGAAGGCCCTGGACTCTGGGCTACAGAATTTGCTTGATAAAAAGCTGAGGCTGGAGGCGTACACACACACCAGCAAAACTGGGAACATTATGTGAAGGTGTCCCTCTCCATCTCCATGAGGCTGGGGTGTGTGTGCGTGTGCGTGTGTGCGCGCGCGCGCTCGGGGAAGCGCAGAAGCCTGCTAGGAGAAGGCGCCTCTCTGCCCAGGAGCAGGGACTGAGTCCCACAGCCTGCTGGGCCAGCGAGAGCAGCAGCCGGCCTAGAAGGCTGGAGAAAGTCCGGTTTTGTGTGGCATCAGGGCAGGGGCGGTTGGCTAAAATCCTTCCTAATCTGCTGGATCGCCAGGGAGCCCGGCTCCATCCTACTCTAAATCTGGACTTTCCTTATCGCATTTGTCCTTTCTCTCCTTTCTCTGCTCAGTTCCTCTTTGCCTTTGTCTCGCCACGTAGTTCGGCGGCTTCTTTTCCATACTCCCTGGATTCCGTGGGCGACAGGCAGCAGCTCCCCTGACCTAGGAGAGGCAGTCGGGCTGTGCTGATGGACTCAGTGCCCGCTGGGTCCTTCATGGACGCCGCACAGATAGAGTGGGGGAAGAACGAGGTGAGAGCTGCCTTGTAGAGGATTTAACCTAAGATCAGGCAACGAGAATGTCATGTACAATGTATTTCTGTCATATGGAACTTATTTGTGTCCTCTAGAATTCTGCTCGGATATGCTCAGATCTGGGGGGAACGGGACAGACGGGGGCAGAGATGAAGGCTAGAGCGCGACGCGGTGGCGGCTGGTTATGTGAGAGCAGGTGCTGCCGGACACACGTTCGCAGCACAGCAGATGAACTTGAGCTGTCGCTCTCAGAAGGGGCGTCACAGCAGTGGCTCGTAAAACCATCACACGAGTAAGAGAGACGTGAGAGCCAGGGCTGATGTTAGCTTCTAGAATGCGAAGCCTGGAAGGCTGCTTGAAGACCTGATGGGAATCTAGATGAGTGTCTTCATCTTCCCGGTGGGGAAACTGAGGGTTAAGGATGAGAACTGCTGGTTCACAGGGAATCGGGCGGCGGAGCTGGCTCCGACCCCCAGCCCAGAGTTCCTTCCACGCCACGCCGATGCGCGGAGCGAGCGGTCGGGAGACCTTGGGAGCCTTACAGATGTGACCAGGCTGTCCTCAGATACATCAGCCATCCACTCCTTCCCTTCACGGGAGGGTCCAGGTGGGACACCGTCAGTCCAGAACCAACAAGAAACCTCATTTTCACAGACGCACGAAAGTTGCGAGTTTTCTCTTTGGCCTCCCTTACTTCCAGGGCTTACGATGCCAGCTCGTGAATCTCTGCTCTTTGCATCTCATCGTCGCACGTTTCCCGATACCACACCTCTCCCAGGATAACAGGAGGGGTCGCCTGACCGGCTGCTGCTCTACCATCATTGGCTTTTAAGTCACAAAACAGAAGCTTCCATCGTGTTGCGGACACCCTGGACAAGCCCTGTTTGTTTGCTGATGTGTTTTCCGTTGACGCGGGCATTACCATGTGAGCGCCGTGACAGATTTCACAGGCGTTAGGAGCTGTCGCTAATATTCTCCTTTTTAACATCTTCCAGATGGATTGCTACAAAGACGTGAAAGGCACCATCTACGAGCACGACGCCCTCACGCTTAACGGAAAGGAGCACGTTCGGTTCAAGCAGTACGCGGGCAAGCACGTCCTCTTCGTCAACGTGGCCACCTACTGCGGCCTGACGGCCCAGTACCCCGGTAAGGCTCAGAGCCACCGTCCTCGGGACTGCACTCTCCAGCTCAGTGTATTCTGAATCATGAGTAGAATTATATTCTAATTATGTGTTAATGGTCACAACCAACTGACCTCTCTGATGTCAGGACCCCGCAAGCGAAGGCCCACAGGCCAAATCTGGCCAGCCTGCTTCTGTGAACAAAGTTGTATCGGGACATAGTCACGCCCATGCGCTTATATACTGTCCGTGGTTGATTTTACGCCTCAAGGCGGAGTAGGGGAGTTGATGGTAATAGTGATGGAGACCATCTGACTGGCAAAGTCTAAAGTGTTCACCATCTTCATAAAGTTGGCTGACCCCTTCCCTACGTCCTGCCTCTGCTTTGCTCCTGAGATTTCCAGGACAATGAGATAGCTCTGAGGACTCGGGGCCTCTCCACAGATTCCAGAAGGCTTCGTGGTAAATATGAGACAGGATTGATGTTTTTGAGACTTTTCCAGGGTAACTTACTAAGACAGAGGGGGTGGGGAATGGCGGGAGCTCTGTTTATCCGGAGAGCTGACTGAGCCGGTGGGAATAGAGGCGAATTCTCGGGCTCCAACCTCAGGGTCTCCTGGACGTAGTTTCCCCGTCTCTCGGTTACTCAGGGAGCGATTTTATCTTTCTCATATCTTAGGCCGTGTGGTTTCAAGGCTGATGAATAATGAACAGGATGAATTTTAACCAGAAATAGAAGCATTTCTTATGTTTGAACTAATAAGAACCTCATTTTTTCTTTTTCTTTCTTTCTCTTTCTTTCTTTCTTTCTTTCTTTCTTTCTTTCTTTCTTTTTCTTTCTTTCCTTCCTTCCTTCCTTCCTTCCTTCCTTCCTTCCTTCCTTCCTTCCTTCCTTCCAGTAGGCTCCATGCTCAGTGTGGGGCTTGAACTCATAACCCTGAGATTGAGAGTCACATGCTCTACTGACTGAGCCAGCCAGGCGTCCCGCTCAAGTATTTTAGGGTTCAGACCACCTCCTCATTCTTTTTTAAGACTGAAGAACATTGTATTGGGCCACAGTTCATTTTAGCAGTTTACGGTGACTTTAAAAATCCATGTATTCAGTTCCCGCACTGTACTGAACAGATGAGGCAACTAAGGAAGAGGTGCCCGACGACTGGGAGATAGGATTCCTGATTTATCGTCTCTTTCCCCGAGGAAGTGATCGTGTACAGGGACTGAAGACCGGGAGGAAGAATGTGAGGAGAGGGACTGAGGAACCACATGGAATCAGGAAGCCGATCTCTAGTTTATAGAAAGAAAAGAAAGGAAAGAAGGAAATAAGGAAGGAAGGGAGGAAGGAAGGAGGGAAGGAAAGCAAAGGACTCGGAGGAGGTACCTGTAGCCCAGCTGGTGTGGCGAGTCTGCGTGGGACTGGCTAGCGTTTGTCAGGGGACTGAGGCCATCTAGCCCGGGAAGGGTTAACAGAAGTTGATTGTAAAACTCCGAGTAAGAATAAACAGGTGGGAAATCAGCGGAAGGAGGCAGGCGCAAGCTTGTGTTCAGACACATCGGTGAGGACCGAGGTGGGATGCGTAGTCGCAGTCGGCATCCCGAGGGCTGTTGGAGAACTGCAGGAAGCTGGGCTTGGGATTCTCAGGCTCTCTCTGCCCCCCCCCCCCCCCCCCCCCCCCCCCCCCCCCCCCCCCCCCCCCCCCCCCCCCCCCCCCCCCCCCGCTGGGCCTATTCCTGCTCCACCCAGGAGACCCAGGCTCTGCTGAGGAGAGAAGCTCATTATCAGCGTCTGTGTCTTTTCCTTTAAAAAAAAAAAAAAAAAGAAAGAAAGATTCCATCCTGCGATGAACCAAACAGGGAAGGCAAGCTTTTTTTTTTTTTTTTAATTGTGGCTAACAAAAGATATCACATAAAATTTACACCTGTAACCCTTTCCAAGTGTACTCACCAGTAGCGTTAAGTGTGTTCACATGCACGGATCTGGAGGCCAATCTCCGGAACGCTTTCCTCCTGCCTGACTGAAACCGAACCGGTTAAATAACCCCTCCGTGCACTTGCCACGAGCAGTCAGGCCCGTCACAATCCACAGGAAGCTGGTGAGGTCCTGAATGATGAAGACGAGGGGGGCCGTCCCAGAAGAAGGGGCCCAGAGAATTCTCTGGGATGGGGCCCGGGCATCCTTGCTTTTCAGGAAGGGCCCTCGGCTGATTCCTGTGAGCCGCGGATTTGGGAAAGATTGCCCTATAATAAAGGGCTCGTGAATGCGTGTCTGGAGCTCCAGCATCTACCTCCAGCCTGTCACTAAAAGTCTTTCCGGTCTCGAGGCTTTTCCTTCCCTGGGCCTCTGTCTCCCTGGAAGGTGGGGGGCTATACAGACGCTTCTCCGCACGAGGCAGAGGCTCCAGCCAGGCCACCCAGGGTCTCTGCTCTACCCGCAGAACTGAACGCACTTCAGGAGGAGCTGAAGCCCATGGGCCTGGTGGTGCTGGGCTTTCCCTGCAACCAGTTTGGGAGCCAGGAGCCAGGAGAGAACTCGGAGATCCTCCCGGGGCTGAAGTAAGTGCCTGGCCAGGCCCGCGGGGGGCCCCTGCCCGCTTTCCCTCAGTCTGCAGGGGCGCTTCCACACGGGGGCTCGCCAGACGGGGTGGGTTACGAGGGCTGGGGGCCCTGCACGCCCACGTCAACCTTGTCCGACCCTCCCCTTCTCCCTGGGAGGGAGCTCCGGACGGGCCGCAGGGGAGCAGGGCCACAGGAGGAGCTGGGACAGCAGCAGCACAGGGGGCCCAGGCTCGGGCTGTGCAACGGAGGAAAGTGACTGACTCAGGGAGCCCACATGAAGAATGGCCCTACCCCCCGGCCCTGCTTTCCGCATCTCCCTTCTTCCTGCCCTCCCCATGCCCCCGCCCGGGCGCCCCGCCGCAGCCTTCTCCCCTGCACTCTGGGGCTTCCTGGCAAACCGCAGCCCCTTGCAGGTATGTGCGTCCAGGGAGAGGATACGTACCCAATTTCCAGCTTTTTGAGAAAGGGGACGTGAACGGCGAAAAAGAACAGAAAGTCTTCACCTTCTTGAAGGTGAGTGAGCTACTGACCCAAGCCTCTCCTTCCCTCTCCTCTTCCTCACAATCGGTGCCTGCGGACGCCCCGGACTCTGTGCGAGAGCTCCGGGTCAGCAGAGGGGTCGGGGTGAACTTGTCCGCATGGACGCGGCGCTGGCTTTCGTGATGGAGCGCGCGGTGTGGTGGCCGCGTCCCGAGGGCCGCCCTGTTTCGCTCGTGACATTCTTCATTCGAGGTACGCTTGCTGAGTCTAGGGCGTTTCCTAAACAATATGGACGTGAAGAACGAAGCGCAGCTCCCACGCCTTGATGGGTTCGGATTAGAGAGGGAGCCGCAGAGTCGACAGGTTAATGCCACGTAGTAAGTGCCTCTGATGAGACGCGGGCTTCTAGATACAGAGAACTGGAGGCCGGGAGGCTGAGGGGGCCGGGCGTCCACCAGCGTTGTGCCACGCCGGGCTGCTGCGGCGGCGCTGGCTCACCCCGAGATGCTGACACGGCCTCAGCGACCTGAAGAGAACGAGAGAGTGTAAGAAGGGCTTCATAACCTCAGCGCATTCACAGGGTTTCCCGTCAGTCTCGGATTGGGCCTTATATATACTTTATTCTGAGAATGACCTTTTGTAAATTATTTGATGAAGTGACGACGTTTCTAAAAAGTTTTGTGACTTGACGAAACAAAATGTCGGAGCTCCGTGTTGGCCCCAAAGATATTTGGTCCAGGAGCCCTAAGACCCGGGGAGGCGCGTCCTTGTCTGAGCCATTCGCTCTGCAGCCAGGAAGCTGGCTGCCACGGAGGTGGCGTGTCTCACTCAGGGCAGCCTGGCCGTGTGATCACAGGGGCCACTGGGGAGCAGGAGGAGGGATGGACTTCTTCTGTGATACCTAGAGCCCCCTCGGGGTTGGCCTGGGGGCAGTGGAGGAGGTGTTGAGAATCACGGGAAATCAGGGGATCCAGGCGGGGAGAGGGCGGGTTCCCTGCGGGCGAGAGTGGCAGAAACGAGGCGGTTCCTCTGTTCCGTCTCCGTGCAGCTCTCCTGCCCTCACCCCTCCGAGGTCCTGGGCTCGTTCAGACACATGTCCTGGGAGCCGGTGAAGGTCCACGACATCCGCTGGAACTTCGAGAAGTTCCTGGTGGGGCCCGACGGGGTCCCCGTCATGCGCTGGCTCCACCGGGCCCCGGTCAGCGCCGTCAGGGCCGACATCCTGGCGCACCTGAAGCAGCTGAAATCCAGATAGGAAGGCCGCGCGCGGGCGGGAGCCCCTGCTTCTCCTCTGCGTGCCTGGTTTTAGAGCATCCCGTAGTTGGCCGCACTCTCTCATCCCCCGCGCCCTAGCGAGTGCGCTCACGCCCCGAGGGCCGCTGCCCGTCTCCCTGTAAGGGCGCGCCTGCGGGAGAAGCGCCCCAGAGGGGAGGCCCTGCACCCGCCGCCGTTACCAGCGCAGTCGCTCCCATCCATCGCCGGAAAGTCGGCCTTCCGTGAGGACCGGCCAGGCCGCCCCGCTGTCCGCCCTTCCGTCGGTGGCCACACAGTCTGGGTCCCACCGCCTAACATTTCCCTCCCCTGAGGACAGACACTATTGTCAGCTTCCAAGTCCTTTCGGATCATTGTTCATCCACTACGCCACCGTCCGGCGTGCACACTGACCTGTCATCCCATTTAGGAGCCCCAAGGTGGAGTGGGAGCAGGGGACTGCCTCGGCGAAGGGAAGGGCGTCTCCGCGGTGGTGGCCCCAGGGCCTCTCCCTCACTGAGATCCTACAGAACTTCCCTAGCGTCCGACCTCCAGGGCGCTCAGGCTGCGCCGCCACCCGGGCCAGGCACCCTTTGAAGGATGGGCCTTCCTCTCGCCGCCCTCTGTTCCTCAGCTTCGCAGCCAGGCCTGCCCTGTCTCTAATAAAATGTTTTCTGCAGCAGCTGGCGTCACTGTGGTGGTGTTTGTACCTTATCCTGTGCTCAGACTTGTCTGTATCTCTCTTCCTTCTCACCGTAACTGCCATACATGGTGTTTTCCCCAAATTATCTCAACCCCTTCCCTAGGAGGAATTATCCTCCCAGGCCCTTGGAAGGTTGTCCCTGGTGGCTCTGAATTGTCACCCCCAGTTAGGATTTGTCTCAGGTCAAAGTCCCCCTTCCAGGGGCAGCTCGTATCCAATCACAGTCGGTGGAGGGTATAAAAGGCGAGGCCTGACTTCTCAACTTGGGACAGCTCGGAGGGGCCCGTGCGAGCTGTGCAGACCCTCGAAGCTCTGGCGCCTGGCTCTTGGCCCTGAAGCAGTGTTCCAGTAAACTTCTAATGCAGATCTCCGTCTTCGAGTCTTTGCAGGTAACCAAAGGGGTCTGGGAAAGAAGACGAGAGTTTTGAAGCCGAACTATCTGCCCTCTGGTTGGCAGTGAGGGAGTGGGAGGGGGGGGAGCGCAAACAGCCAGAGCACAGACCAGCAGGTGCGGTTGTTACCACTCTCGCCAAACCTGCCCGAGGTGGTTACACTGGTGGAGTGTTGGAGATGATTGATACAACACGCATCCCTAGAAGCAACGGAGACGGACGCTTAGCGAAGTAACACTGTCTGTACAATCAGAAGAAACGAGAATACATAACCAGGAGACTGAGGGCAGCAGCCCCAATTAAAAGCAAAATCACAACCTTGCTCAGCGCTGATCTTGAACCAGAGGAGAAGCCAAGTCCTGAGGAAGGAGGACCCAGCAACAACACCACAGATGTAGAGAATGTGATCCCCATTCCTTTCCTAAAGGGATTCGCGACCATTCACTCAGTAGCCCTAAACTCAAGAAGCAGAAACACCCTTCATTTCAAGGACTGTTGTAAATAAGGTCCGAGGTGACACCGATACCAGAAGGCCCACAGCGTCTTCGTGGCCCCCGGCTAGAATGGAGGATCCGTGGATCCATCTGCAGAAATGCCTCCTGTCCCCAAATGTCTAACCAGAACGGTATTTGTGGGCGTTGGCACAACCGCTGCCTGACTTCTTGGCAAGTGGTCTTCGGAGCTACCGCCGTAGAAGAGGCCACGAGGAAGGCCCAAGGCTGACTGCCGGTTCCCAGACGGGCCAGGAAATGGGGCCGTTCGCGGGGATGGAAACCATCCTCCCAGGGAGAGTGATGGATGGACCAAAAGGACGCACAGTTGAGGTCCCTGCGGTGCCTCCCCTTAACGCACCAGTTGATCCCCTACGAAGAGTAAAAGAGAGATCCTGGAAAATGACAGTGGACGACCCACCACGAACTGAAGCGAGGAATAGCCCTAATTGAAACCGTTGCCCCTGACATGGTATCTTTGTCAGAAAACATTAATTTACATCCTTTGATTCTTTAAAGAAATAAATGGAAAATAAGATTCAGTATAACCTTTTTTGGAGCCATTCGTTTTTCCAAAAAATCATTTGAACACCTTAACAAAATCTTACCCTTGACTCATTATACTTTCTATCCACTCCAACACTACCATCTTCTCCCCACACCCGGCTCAGAGAACATCCACATTGGTTTAGAAAGTGTTAAGGACATTGACCCTTTGGGAAGGGCCAGAGACTGACTTCTCAGCGAGGAAGACCATATTCCTACTCAGAAGACAATGCTTATGGTTTTGGGGTCAGACACAAGAGGGGGCCAATAGATTGGTCAGACATTTGGCCCTTTCCCAGGATCAAGTCCTGAGCTAGCTCTTTGGCTCAGGCTGGGCTATTCCTAGGAAGACAACAGAAGGGATCAGAAGGAAAGACAGCCTCTGTTCTGGAGCGCCAGTCCTTAAACTCTAAAATGTACCTCAGCACCAAATGTTCTCATCAGAAAACAGGTCAAATGGCACAAAAACAGACACATAGACCAATAGAATAGAGAACCCAGAAATGGACCCACAAGCATATGGCCAACTAATCTTTGACAAAGCAGGAAAGAGTACCCAATAGAAAAAAGACAGCCTCTTTAACAAATGGTGCTGGGAGAAGTGGACAGCAACATGCAGAAGAATGAAACTAGACCACTTCCTTACACCACTCACAAAAATAAACTCTAAATGGATGAAGGATCTCAATGTGAGACAGGAAACCATCAAAATCCTAGAGGAGAAAGCAGGAAAAAACCTTTTGACCTGAGCCGAAGCAATTTCCTATGTGACACATCTCCAAAGGCGAAGAAATTAAAAGCAAAAATGAACTATTGAACCTCATCAAGATAAAAAGTTTCTGCACTGCAAAGGAAACAACCAGCAAAACTAATAGACAACTGACGGAATGGGAAAGGATAATTGCAAATGACATATCGGATAAAGGACTAGTATCTAAAATCTATAAAGAACTTACCAAACTCCAAACCCGAAAAAGGAATAATCCAGTGAAGAAATGGGCGGAAGATATGAATAGACACTTCTCCAAAGAAGACATCCAAATGGCAAACAGACACATGAAACGATGCTCAATGTCACTCATCATCAGGGAAATACGAACCAAAACCACACTGAGATACCACCTCACACCAGTCAGAGTGGCTAAAATGAACAAATCAGGAAACTCTAGATGCTGGCGAGGATGTGGAGAAACAGGCACCTTCTTGCACTGTTGGTGGGAATGCAAACTGGTGCAACCACCCTGGAGAACTGTGTGGAGTTTCCTCAAAAATATGAAGATAGACTTACCGTATTACCCAGCAACAGCACTGTTAGGAATCTACCCAAGAGATCCAGGACTGCTGATGCATAGGGGCATGTGTACCCTGATGTTCATAGCAGCACTTTCGACAATAGCCAAATCATGGAAAGAGACTAAGTGTCCATCAACTGACAATGGATAAAGAAGATGTGGTATATACATACAATGGAATACTACGCAGCAATGAGGAAGAATGAAATCTGGCCATGTGTGGCAAAATGGGTGGAACTGGAGGGTATTATGTTAAGTGAAATAAGTCAGGCAGAGAAAGACAGATACCATATGTTTCCATGCATGGGTGGATTTTGAGAGACTTAGCAGAAAACCAGGGGGAGGGGAAGAGGGGAAAGGAAAAAAGACACAGAGAGGGAGGGAGACAAAACATAAGAGACTCTCAAAGACTAAGTACAAACTGACGGTGAGGGGGATGAGGGAGGGGGGAGAGGGGGTGATGGGCACAGAGGAGGGCACCTGGTGGGATGAACACTGGATGTTGTATGGAAACCAATTTGACAATAAATTATTTTAAAAAATAAAAAATAAAATAAATAAATTAAAAAAAAAAAAGAAAACAGGTCAAAGACACCCAGCAGCACTGACTAAACAGCGGCGTATCAGGGGATGGACCGAACACTCTCTTGGAAACACGTGATAATGTGCAGTGATGAGTCTTTAGAACAGGTCCGACCCGATAGCAAGGCCTATGTGAGTATTGCCTTTAGCCTTCCCATCACTGGAAGTAGTTTGTTATAGGATAAGTAAAATAAAATATCACAGCAGGTCAGGAGCCGCCCCGCCACCGCCAATATGGAGACCTTGTCGTGAGCCCTATTCTTAGCGCTCGAACACCCTCCCCGCCCCCCCCCGCCCCCCCCCGCCAGCAGAAGACGGGACACCACCCTGGGCACACACGGTGTCGGCCATGACGGTGTATGATCTGGCGGTCCTGTCTTACTTCTTCATCACCAGAAGAATCATTTATGATGTCACCGTCGACCCTCCAAGTGTTGTCTCTATGGCCGATGAACATGGCGGCCAGAGACCAGCAGCAGCTTTCTTGGCCTACAGAGTAAACGGACAACACGTGTGGAGAGACTCGCATCCAGCGCCCCGTTTACAACGGGAGACTGATTTCGTTCTCCTGGACGGGTCAAACGTACCAAACAATCCCAAACTCAGTAGATGCCTTCTTCTAACGCGTTGGATTCGTCTGTGTCCTATTGAGTGTTGTTGAGGCTGGAGTATTCCTGAGAAAGACACTGCCGGCTATCTGGCGAGTTAAAAATGCCTTCTGAGAAGAAATCAGCGGACATTGGATTTGCTCCTGTCAACCAAGCTTTAAAGCCTGTTCCGACCCTCTGATGGGAACTATGGAAAAGAATGGAAAGCAGCAGCAAAGTGAACGCTTCACCTAGTGAGAACGTAGGAGCCTGTTAAAGCCTGAGCTGGAATGCCCTCGTGGTGTCAGAGAGACAAACTCCACACGCTCCTTCCTGCGGCCGCACCGACACCCCGACCATGTTAAGTGGCAGCCCTTTCTTAGTTCCCTTTCTAATTTTTTTTAACGTTTATTTATTTTTGAGAGAGAGAGAGACAGAGAGAGACAGAGTGTGAGCAGGGGAGGGGACACAGCATCTGAAGCAGGCTCCAGGCTCTGAGCTGGCAGCACAGAGCCCGATGCTGGGACTCGAAGTTACGAACCCTGAGATCATGACCTGAGCCACCCAGGCGCCCCTTGTTTTTCATTTCTTAAAGAAAATGGACTCCATTTCTACAACTGTCATATTGAATAAAGAGATTGCTTTTTACAGTCCTTTCCCCATCTTTTGAACATGACACTTCTGACTTTTAAAAATTAATGTAAAAATCAAGACTCGAGATCCCATCGGCGGAGAGCTCGGGAAGGATGGCCAGCTCCCCTGTGGTGCTTTGCCTCTAGGCAGACTGTGCGCCAGCACAGCATTTCAGATATGTATGTAAGACTGTTTCCTGAACAATAAGATGAGAAATGCAGAAATAAATAATTTTTCTACTTAAGAAATACATAAATGCACATAGTATATAGTCTGTACGTGGGTATGTAAAGGAAGCTATGTAAAGACAAGGAGTCAGCTGACGGCCAGGGGCCTCTGACACCCCTAGCACACAAGCGGGCCGGGAAGTACAGGACAGCACGCTGCTCTGTATGCGATGGCCCGAGGCCGTTTGTCTAAACCGTAGATTCCGAAGTTTATAGTCGTCATAAAACATTTATCCTGGAGCTGTGCGATGACCATTATTTGCTAATCATTGAAGGACAAAGATTACTGCCTTGAAACCAGTTTCGCTCACTAACTCTGCTAATAGCATGAGATGACTGTCGTTGTCTTGCCCGTAGGTCGTCTTGTTTGCTGTTCTAATAAAAAGGCTGCCTCTGCGAGGCCAGGCACTCAGGACACACTGATACCTGAGTCCTGTGTCTTTCCTTCAATCCTGCGCTCTCCAGGCCTCGCCCGGAAGAGAACGAGAAACAACAGGTACGTGCGAGTGTGTGCGTTATGTGTGTAGTCAGTCAGGCCCACTCCAAAAAAGCCCCACGGAAACCTTCAGAGAAGAAGTGCGAAATGAGCTACAACACATGGAAACAATGGGTTTGAGCGTGAGACCTCAGAAACATTCTCCGGGAATTACCGCATTGTTTCCTGCAGTTCCTTAGCCCGCGTCGCAGCTGTGTATTTGCAAAACCGTGCTCTTCCTGAAGGAAGTATTAGCAGCTCTCCGAGGGTGTCAGGGTAGGAAAGTGTTTGAACCTTGTGGGGTTAGAGCTCAGAAGCCAGGGGTCGGGCGGGCGGGTGTCCGGGCGCGGGAGGAAGGCCCGCGGGGACCCCCCCAGCTGGAAACGCAGGTGGGATTCGCTCCTCCGGGGGGGGGGGGCTCCTCCGAGGGCAGGAGGTCGGCTTCGCAGGGAGCCGTTTGGACCCATGTGGCCACCTGTCGTTCCAATGCTTTCCCATACCAGCCTGAGTTCAGGGAAGCCGTGGGGACGAGAGCGGATGATCGGATGCATGCGGGGGCCCGCGACCCTGGGCCTCCAGCCTCCCGGGACTACGGCTTCCGTCCGCGGCTGGAAGCCTCGCTCGCACGACTCGCTTCCTCCGGCTGCCGCCGCCTTCAGCCGCGAACGTATATTAACGACACCTCCGCGACCCTGCACCCGCGTGGCTCCAGTGGCGCAATCGGTTAGCGCGCGGTACTTATAAGACAGTAGCCGGTGGGCGATGCCGAGGTTGTGAGTTCGAGCCTCACCTGGAGCAGCTTTTACCGCTCCCGCGACCCAAACAAATTCACGGGAGCAGAAGGGGGAGAGCCCTGGGGGAGCGAGCCGCTGGGACCTCCCCCTGGAGACCCTCGTCTGGGCCTCTGCGCTCGGAGGTGCCTGCAGGGCGAGCACCCGGCGTTTTTCCGCCGGCTCTTCCCAACAGCAGCAGCTAGTGGTTGACGGCTGTCAGGACAACTGCTCAGGGCATCAGAGAGGCAGGCCCAGGGTCCAGTACACACAGAAATTATAAAAATCATTGACAAATACGCCTATGTCTTATTTGTTAACGCACGAAATTAGTTCTTTTTTAAGTAAGTACTTCAGTGGAAAATCTGTCTTTCCACCTGTTTCCTTACCTTAGTTTCTCCGCTCCTCTGGCCTTGGTCTGGGACCCTCTCCACTCAGGCCCGCGATGCCCGTGGTTTGCGCTGACGACACAGGTGCTCAGGCGCAGAAAATGAAGCGACCCATCACCACCTCCGCGTGGCGCGGGAAACCCACGTGTGGCCCACACAACCTGGTGAAAGGTTACCAGAGGCATCCTGGAGACACAGAGTCCCCAGCTTCCCCGGACATGTGTACTCTGCAAATGCTGAGTAGTTCTTCTCCAGGCGCTGCAACAGTTTGGAGTGTCCACAGCGCCCCCCCACCCAGCTGTCCCCCCTGAACACGTAGGTTCACAACAGGCTCACAGACCGACGCTGGGTAAAGAAGGGACAGTGGATAATTTACTTACCATCATGGAGAACGGATATACGAACAGAGGTTGTTCACGGCGTTTTTTCCAGTGCTAAAGGAGATCATAAATTATCGATTAATGGCCACAAATTCCTCCCATCTCCACACATGTCCCTTTGCAATGTGACATCACAGCCTCTTCCCTCAGAAGTTGAGGTCTGTCTCTCTCCCTCCTGGATGTGAGCTGATCTTGTGGTTGACATTGACCTGTACAATGCTGTGGAAATGATTTTGCAGGCGTTCCAAGACAAGGCCGTGGCGGGCTTTGCCACGTCCCCTCCTGTCCCCCTGGGACTCTGAGACCCACTCTGTGAAGAGATTCCAGCTAACCTCCTGGAGGGTGGACGGTCACATGGAGAGAGGGGCGCTGCCACCCCAGCCAGTCCAGCTGGCTCCCCAGCGGCGGACGGGAACACTTTGGACCGTCCGGTTGTAGTGGGACTGCCAGATGACCGCGATCACCGGGGTGGCCGCAGCAAAGCCCAGGTCGGTGGCCAGCAGAACTGCAGGGAAAAAAAAAAGTAAAAAGAAAGAATTATGTTTAAAGTCACTAAATTTGGGCGAGATTTGCTACAATGATAGAGATGACTGAGAAAGGCATCTAACACAGAATAAGAACCTACGATAAGTTAGCAGATTATTGCTTTGGAGGGTCTTCTCACTGGGTCCTCTCTCCTCTTGCCACAGGTTCGAGACTCCAAAATCACATGGCCCAGCCCCCCCACTGGTAGACGTTTATCCGGGAAAAATGAAAGAATATATCCACACAAAGGCTTACACGGAACCGTTCATAGCAGCTTTATTCGTACCTGGAGATTAAATAGAAACACTCACCAACAGGCAGGTGGATAAACTGTGGTATGCCCACGTAACAGAACACCATCTGGCAGTGACAGGAAGTGAATTATTGACACAAGCATCATGCGTGAATCTCAAAACGATGTGGGTGAAAGAGTAAGGAGAGCCCACATCGTAGTGTTTCGCTTACATGAATTCCTAATAGCTACAAGTTACATGAGGCTTCACAAAACCGCAAACATAATGACAGGAACCGGTGGTTGTGGGAGGGGACGGGGGTTACAAAAGGGGACTGATGGACACTTTCGGGGCTGATGTCTGTGTTCCTTACCTGCATTGTAGTGATGGCTTCATGGGCTGCATCTGTTACATATATGCAGTTTATTCTAAGCAAATTATGCCTCATAAAGCCATTTAACGTGTGCATTAACTGGAAAGCAATCTCATTATGGCCTCCTGCGCACGTAATTGCGGGTCTTTTCCCTACACTGCCGAAGTGTCCCCTACCCGGGCCCTGCGCTCCCAGGCCCCAGGGGCCGACCCGCGGCCGACCAGGAGCGGCGGCCGGCCGTGCTGGCGCTCATGCCCCCGCACCACGGAGGCTGCGGGACGGACGGCGGGCTCAGGTGGGCCCCCGGCACAGGTGGGCGGAGCGGGTGGAGAGCGAGCGGTGGGGGCGGGGGTCCCGGGCCGTCCAGGGACAGGTCAGTTCTCCACCCGGGTGTGATATTTAACGTTAGGACGAGGAGAGAGCGGGGAGGGTCAGCGCCGGGGTCCCTCCCGGTGCAGACGGCTTTGGTGCGGGGCCGCCCAGGCTGTGCGTCCGCGTCCCTGCAGGAGTGCAGCTCTCTCTCCCGACGGGCACAGGGTGGTGACGGGGAGGGGGCCGGGTCCAGGCCCTGCTCTGTCTCCGAAGAGCTGTGTCTGGTCAGATTTCTTCTCTGAATAGTTTAAGAAGTCCCGGTAAGCCGCGGGACACGGGGTTTTCTCAGTAGGAGGACTTGACCACTAATTCGAAATATTTCATAGTTTAAGAATATTCACGATTGATATTCTTTCTTGAATCTCACTTGATACCTCATGCTGTTCTAACATTTTGCCCACTTGGTCTAAACATTCAGATGTATTTGGCCAGATTCTTTGCACTTTTGCAGTAGCTGCTCCCTCTCGGTCCCGGTTCGCTGGGCTCCCCTCCCCGCAGGTCCGGGTCTCCGTGCTGGGTCCGCGCGCACCGGGGCGGGTCCGGGTCTCCCCGCTGGGTCCCCGCGCACCCGGGCGGGTGCACCTGCCGAGCTGAGGGGCGCAGACCTGCAGGTGGTCCAGCGGCCGTGGGGGGCGGGGGGGCTCAGTCGGAGTCCGCGGGAGTCACTACCTTGCCTCTAAGGTGTAAGGGGTCCTCCTTTTGCAAGAGGCGTTTAAACTGGCTTCAGAGACAAATCACTCAAGGTAACAGGTGGCCTGGTCTGTGCGTCTTCTCTTAAATCACTGAGCGCGGCCGCCAGGTACCGTCGAGGTGGAGGGGGGTCGTTCCGGACCGAAGCGACCTACAGGGACTCGCGCTACGGGGTCAGGAGAGCAGAGCTCCTTGGGGCCCGACTTCCCTTCCGCGCCCCCTGAGCACGTGACAGGCATGGGGGGATGGGGGGGTTGGGCGCTCCCACGCACACCTGTGCACCCGAGACGCCCTGTCGCATATCCTTCCGGGTACTGGAGGGTCGGAGAGAGAGAGCGTGAAAAAGGGGGCAGCAACCACGAAGGGATTCGAACCCTCAATCTTCTGATCCGAAGTCAGACGCCTTATCCATTAGGCCACGTGGTCCGCTGAGGTGCCTCCTGCGAAAGCTACAGCAAGTGTTGCGAATCTGGTCTCCAGCTTATCCGCGTGTTGCTCTCCCAGATGGTGGCATCCTCTCGGTTAATCCGGCTGGGAGGCAGGGCGGCCGGCTGCCTAGCTCCACCTGCTGCCAGGCCGCGACTCGCTCCGCGCTCCTGCCCCCGCCCCGCCCCGAACCTCCGTCGTGCAGCTCAGCCGGCGGCGTCCGGCTGGAGAGACGGGAGAAAGGGACTGAACGTCCCTCGGTGATCAGGGCCACAGACCCGCAGGTCACCTTGAGGGTGCAGAACGGGGGCGCCCTGGGAGTAAAGGGAAGTCACCGGGAGGGGGACGGTGAGCCCCTCCTGCGACCGCTCAGCTCAGCCCCAACCCCGCTGAGACAGCCTCAGGCAGGGCGGGATCCGGGCCTCCTCCTGGCACCGTGCAGGGCGGAGCCGCCAGGGCCTCCCGGGGACCTTGGTCCGAAGCCCCAGAAGGTCCCAGACACTCCGTGCAGACCGAGAGACGTCCATCCTACTTGGAGCCGCACATACGAATAGCCCTAAATCATTAAATAAATTGAATAAACGGTCCATTTTTTCCACAGAGAAGACTCCAAACCCAGTTATTTTAATCTGGAAATTATACAAAATATTCCAAGGAGAATAATTTCAATTGGACACAGACACTTCCAAAATATAGTCACGGAGGGAACCCTCTCCGTCTCATTTTATAAGACTGACTTCATCCTAATGTCAAAGCCAGGCGAAGATATGTGAGAAGGGAAAATCACAGGCTAATTTCATTTCTGGACGTAAAGGAAAATATCCTTTAAAGGAGGGGGAAAAAAGCAAACTAGCTCCAACAGTGCTTAAAAATTGTGACAAGCTTGGGTTTATACCAAAAATGGAACGTCAATTTAGCATTAAAAAAAGTTTTTGTGGGGGCGCCTGGGTGGCTCGGTTGGTTGGGCTGCCGACTTCGGCTCAGGTCATGATCTCACGGTCTGTGAGTTCGAGCCCCGCGCTGTGCTCTGGGCTGATGGCTGGGAGCCTGGAGCCTGCTTCGGATTCTGTGTCTGCCTCTCTCTCTCTGCCCTTCCTCTGCTCATGCTCTGTCTCTCAAAAATAAATAAAAAATAAGAAACGTTTAAAAAAGTTTTTGTGATTCGGCACATCAAGAAATTAAAAGAAAAATGTTATGTTTCTCAGTACAAACAGAAAAACAAGTAATAAATTTCATTGTCCACCCCTGACATGACAATCCAGAGATAGAAGGAAATGTCTTTAACCTGATTTTTAAAATACAAATATAATACACAGAAAGTGATACTTAAAGGCAAAAAATTCGAAGCATGCTGTTTGAGGCTGAGGACACCCAGAGTGTCCCGGGAGTGGCCACTCCTACTCCCTATGAGACAAAAGAAAGTAAAAAAGGTGTAATGACTAGAAAGGAAGAAACAAAGTCCTCTTTTTTTTTTTTTAACAGAACACGTGCTTGTGTAAAAGATCAACTAAACAAACAAAAAATGCTGTAATTAGTAAAAGAGTTTTTACACATTTTCCTGACAGCTATAAAAATTTACAAAAGGAATTACATGCAATAAGGAAAAATCTAGACACCACACAAAACAAGATAGTAACATGATAATAGTTCAATAATAAGAAAATACCCCAAAACAAGTATAACATGGTTTCGTGTATAGAAATTACAAACTAAACATACTGAAAAAGCTATTTTTTATGGATACATATATAGTAGTATATAAAAGCAAGTGAATGATTATCACAAGTGTTATTATACTGGTTATTTCAGAGTGAGGGAGAGAGAGAAAATGGAAATATTCTTTCTTAAATAGTGGCTTTTCTTTTTGATTTGAAGTATAAAAAGCATGGGGGAAGTACTCAAACATACATACAGGTCACTGAACGTTTGCAAAGAGAACATACTAGGAACCTTCACCCGGATGTCTCGTCCCAGTTTATTGCCACTATTTCCATCAAATGAAACCCAGAACTCAGTTTTGACACTTGGGCTATGTCAGAAACAGAACACCATTGGCGCCTCGTAATCACTTTTTTTATAACGGTAACCACCCTCTTAACTTCCGGCATCACTTATTAGTTTTGCTCATTTTAAAAACCTATATAAATGGAATTATTTATATAATAATTGTATGTTCTTTTTCGTTGAATTGTATGAATATGTCACAGTTTATTTATCCGTTCTGCTCATGATGAACATTTGGTCATTTCCGGTTTGCGGATATCACGAACAGGGCTGTGAAGAACACTCTTGTAAATGTGTTTTGTGTGTGGACTCGTGCACAAATCTCTCTCGGGTATTGGAACCAGGAGGCTGGCCATGACTGCTGTTCGCCTACAGCTTTCTAGACCCGTCACTCTCTCACACCTGGACCGGCTCCTAAGAAAATGCACAAGCTCCCTCTCTTGGCACCAGTGGGAAGGTCCACCACACCAGCCCCCGCCCGACTCGGGAACCTTCGCCCAGCCCCACCCCTCCTGCTCTCTCCAACCATTTTTGGAGCTGCTCGGGAGCCTCGTCTGCTCTCTCCAGAAAGCCTCATAATGTGAGTCGACGTGTTCCTGTCTTCCTGGTGCGTGTCCGGCATGTCCGTCTTGTGATTTAACCCGAATGCGGGGGCAGGGGGAGACCACTTACTCTCAGCTGAATGACGACGGGACAGATGTGTGCTTAGGAGGGGACTTGCTGGGTCACCGCAGGCCTGCCGAACTGCACTACAAACCCTTCTGCAAGAAGCACGTGTGATTTCCATACATCTGTAATTACATATAAAAGCAAAGGACAAGTTGAAAACAGACAAAGATGAAATAGGACAAACTAGACAAAAAGGTAGATGAACGAGAACTTTCCACAGCCCAGCGAACTCAGCGTCAAACACAGGACTTTGCTTCAACACCGTGGGGATGCCCGTGTCGCTGAGGGCGGTGGGATTTCTACTCCCTCAAGGACCGATCTCACAGGAGAGTGACTGTTCCCCTGAGGGTCCAGTCCCTTTCATGGTGGGGTCTTAGTGCACGCAGGCACAGGTGACAGAGCTCACAGCAACTGTCGGAGGTGGAAGCTGGCCCATAATAAGAGCTGAGAAAGCTGCTTAGGTGGCGGTTGATTTGGAAGGACGGGAAAGTGACCTTGCACAGGTAGGAACTGAGTGGACAGTTCGAATGCAGATTTCAATTAATCGTCCCAGTTTGGAAGAACCGAAGCCCCTGACCAGTATTTAGTGAGGGAGTGGGGGGAGGATCGGGTGGTCAACTTGCATTCATGTAAACACATTCTTGCATCTTTTTTTAAAACGTTTTTATTTATTATTGAAAGGCAGAGAGAGAGAGAGAGAGAGCATGAGCAGGGGAGGGGCAGAGAGAGGGGGAGACACAGAATCCGAAGCAGGCTCCAGACCCTGAGCTGTGAGCACAGAGCCCGACACGGGGCTCAAACCCAGTAACTGCGAGATCCTGACCTGAGCCGAGGTTGGACGCTTAACTGACTGAGCCACCCAGGCGCCCCTTTTCTTGCATCTTTTAAATGTAAAACTATTTCTTGCATACACGTCTCCCACGCGGTAGAGGCCTAAATGACCCCAGGGTCCAGATCACGCTCCAGTCTCTCTGAGGACATCAATTTCAATCTACTGCTGCCAATATTCTTGTGTGTTTTGTGTAATTAAAGCAATTACTTTCTCAGATAAAAATTGGTCTTTCAGAAAGACAGAAGGGAATTCAATTTGAGGTAATTGGCTTGACGGTACAGCATTCTTAACATAAGTAAAATAAGTAGATGAGCATTTTAATGGAATTGTTAAATCTTCCTGAAAGAATTTTATATAATTTGTTAATAATTGTGGTCAAGGTTGAAGAGAAAGAAATTTTAACCTCTCTTTCTCCTTTATACCAAAGGCCAAACAGAACAATGACTAAACGAACAAACAAAAACCACAATCTCTGAGCACTGAGGCACAGCTACAAATGGTATAACATATATACGATGGAAATATAGGAAAGGAGAAGGAGAGAAAGTAATGGGAGACATTTTTGAAATAACATTGACTGAGAATTCCCCCCAAATTAATGTCAGACACCAAATCACAGATCCAGGAAGCTCAGAAAGCCCCAAGCATGAAAAATGCCCTCCCCCAAAACAAAACAAAACAAACAAAAACCAAACCCCCAAAACCACAAAAAAACAAGAAAACACCAAAAGATCCCAAACAAGCAAACAACAAAAAAAACTTACCATCTGAAATCAAACCAAAACAAACAACAGCAAAAAAACACTATACCTACACTTATCATCTTAAAACTACAGAAAAAAATGAGAGAGAGAAGGAGAGACAGAGAGAGAGAGAGAGAAAGAGAAAGAAAGAAAGAAAGAAAGAAAGAAAGAAAGAAAGAAAGAAAGAAAGAAAGAAAGAAAATAAGAAAAAATTCTGAAAGAAGCCAGAGGAAAATCCATCTTATCAACAGAGGAACAAAGGTAAGAATTATATCCGAATTCTCCTCAGAAACTATACAAACAAGAAATGCTTAACATGTTGAGAGAAAAACCCCTTCCTCAAACTAGAATTCTGTAACCTATATTCTTCAAAAGTGAAGGAGAAATAAAGACATTCTCAAACAAAACAAATTTGTGGCCAGTAGACCTGTTTTGCAAGAATTGTTAAAAGAGGTTTTTTGTTTTGTTTTGTTTTTTAAAGAGAAAGAGAATAATAATATAGGTCAGAAACTCAGATCTACATTAAGAAAGGGAGAGCATTCAACATTAGCTGTAAATATATATTGCAAACTCTGGGGCAAAAACTAAAAAAAGCTTTTAAATAAAAAGAAGTATAGTTAATATGCTAAGAAAGGAGAGAAAATGGAATCATATAAAATGCCCAATTAAGACCACAAAGGGCAGAAAAAGAGGGAAGCCTGTGACAAAGTACAACACCCATTCTCAGTAAACTATGAATAAAGGGGAACTTTCTTGACATGATAAAGAATGTATCCAAGAAACCCACAGATGACATCACACTTGTGGTGAGAAACGTGAAGTTTTCCCGCTAAAGATCAGGTACAAGGCAAGGATGTCCTCGCCACTCCTCAACATGGTATTAGAACTACTTGCTAATGCAATAAGACAAGTAAAGCAAATAAAAGGTATACCGATTGGGAAGGAGAAATCAAGCTTTGTTCTCAAATGACATGATCATCTATGTAGAAAATCCAGAAGAATTGACCCAAAAAAGAGGAAAACCTTCCTGGAATGAGTAAGTGATTATAGTAAGGTCAAAGATACAAGATTAATTTACAAAAGTAGATTGCTCTCCTATATGCCAGCAATGAAAGTGGAATAGGAAACTAAAAACACACTTTTTAGCACCCAGAAAGTGAAATATAAAATATGTACAAGATCTATACAAGGAAAATTGCAAAACTCTAATGAATGAAATCAAAGGAAAGCTGGTTAAATGGAGAAATATTTCATGTTCATGGATAGGAATAGTCAATATTGTCAAGATGGCAGTTCTTCCTAGCTTCATCTATCGACTCAATACAATCTCAGTCAAAATCCCAGAAGTTATTTTGTGGATGTTGACAGAATGAGTCTAAAGTTTATATGCAGAGGCAAAAGACCCAGAACAGCCGACACAGCAGTAAAGGAGAAGAACGAAGAGAGAGGGCTGGCACTGCTGGCTGTCTGCGAAGCTGCAGGAACCCAGACAGTGTGCCACCGTCACCAGGACACACCCACAGACCGATGGAGCAGAAGAGAGTCCAGAAATAGATGCACACAAGTAAAGTCAACTGGCTTGTGACAGAGGAGCAAATCGATTCAATGGAACAAAGACAGTCTTTTCAACAGATGCTGCAAGAGCAACCGGACATCCCCGTGAAACATGGATCTAGACACAGACTTTATGCCCGTAAGAAAAATGACGCAAAATGGATCCAGACCTAAATGTAAAGCGCGAAACTATAAACCCCCTGGAAGATAACAGATGACCTTAGGCCTGGCAGTAACTTTTTAGATATGATGCCAAATGCACGATCCGCAAAAGAAATAATTGATAAGCTGGACTTTATTACAATTAAAACTTTTGCTCTGTAAAAACAATGTCGAGAGAAGGAGAAGACAAGCTACAGGGTGGAAAAAAATTTTCAAAATACGTATCTGATGAAGAACTGATATTCAAAATATACAAAGGACACTTAAAACTCAAAAACAAAAGAAAAACTCTATTTAAAAATAGGTCGAAGAGGGCGCCTGGGGGGCTCGGTCAGTTAAGCCTCCGACTTCAGCTCAAGATCTTGCGGTTTGCGGGTTTGAGCCCCGAGGCAGGCTCTGTGCTGACAGCTCAGAGCCTGGAGCCTCTTCGGCTTCTGTGTCTGCCTCCCTCTGCCCCTGCCCCCACTCACGTTCTGTGTGTGTCTCTCTCTCTCAAAAATAAGTATCAAAAAAAAAAAATAGGTCAAAGACCTTAAAAGACACCTCACTAAAGACATATACAGATGGAAAATTAGTACATGAAAAAATGCTCCACAGAATATGTCATTGTGTACATGCAAATAAAGGCAGCAGTGGGATACTACTATACACCAATGAGCGTGACCCAAATCAGAACACCGACAACATCAGCGGTGGCGAGGATGTGGAGCGACAGCAGCCCCCGTGGGAATGCAAAACGGCACAGCCTCTGTAGAAGACAGTTTTTTGGTTTCTCACGAGAGTAAACGTACTCTTACCACGTGATCTAGCAATCACGTTCATTGTTAGTCACCCAAAGGAGTCGAAAACTTCTGTCCAACAAAAAGCTCCACACGGGTGTTGATAGCAACTTGACCCATAATTTCCCAAACTTGGAAGTGATCAAGGCGTTCTTCAGTATGTGACGGGAAGAATGGACTGCGGTCCATCCAGACAATGCAGTATTATTCAGAGATAAAAAGGAATGAGTTATCAAGCTATGAAAAGACATCAAGGAACCTTAAGTGCTATCACTAAGTGAAAGAAGCCAATGTTAAAAGTCCGCGTGCTGTATGATTTCAAAGATAATGACATTCTGGGAGACGCAGAACTGTGAGGACAGGAAAGAGCTCCGTGGCTGCCACGGTTTCACAGTAGAGTGGAGGGGCGGACACGGGCAGGACCAGGAAGTTTTAGGGCAGTGCGATTACTCTGTAGGACACCGTAATGACGGACACATGTCATATTCGTCCAAACCCATAGAATGTATAAGAGTGAATTGCAATGTAAATAATGCACTTTTGGTAATGACAAATGTATCACCCAGGAGGGGAGGCTATGCATCTTACGGGAAACCTCTGTACCTTCCTTCAATTTTCCTGTGAACCTGAAACTGTTGTAAAAAAAAGTCTTATTTTTAAATTTTTAAAAACATTTTTATTCAGTTTTGAGAGACAGAGGGAGACAGAGCAAAAGAGGGGGAGGGGCAGGGAGAGAGAGGGAGACACAGAATCTGAAGCAGGCTCCAGGCTCCGAGCTGTCAGCACAGAGCCCAACGCGGGGCTTGAGCCCCCAAACCATGACATCATGACCCGAGGTGAAGTCAGATGCTCAGTTGACTGAGCCACTCAGGCACCCTGAAAGATAGTCTTGATTTTTTTTAATAAAAAAATTTTTTTTAAATGTTTATTTATTTTTGAGAGACAGAGTGTGAGTAGGGGAGGGGCAGACAGTGAGGGAGGGGCAAACAGAGACTCAGAATCGAAGCAGGCTCCAGGATGTCAGCACAGAGCCCAATGCGGCACGCGAACTCACCAACTGCGAGATCAGGACCTGAGCTGAAATCAGCCATGACCGACTGAGCCACCCAGGCACCCTGATAGTAGTCTTAATTTTAAAAAGAGGACTTCTTCAGCACATTTTTTCCTGATGTGCTCTTGTCAATATGCAAATCATTTGTTCTTCATAACATTCAAATTGATGATAAAATCAAAGTAGTAAAAGCTCAGTCTTAAAACATGCTTGATAAGATTAATAATATTTTAAAGGGTAACATTTAAAGCCTACATAATGTCATTATCTGTTATTATTTAATATTATTTTATGCATATGTAATAAAATAGAAATCAAGATATATCACACATCACTTTAATGTTTATTTATTTTCAAAGAGAGAGAGAGACAGAGTGTGGGTGGGGGAGGGCAGAGAGAGGGAGGCACAGAATCCCAAGCAGGCTCCAGGCTCTGAGCTGTCAGCCTAGAGCCCGACACGGGGCTCAAACCCAAGGACTGCAAGCTCATGAGCTGAGCCAAAGTCGGACGCTTAACCGACTGAGCCACCGAGGCGCCCCTCTGTGATTTTTTAATGTATAAGTATGGATACTTTCATTGATGACACAGATGAAGCACTCATAATTTTTGTTCTGAGGCCCTTGTGGCTTATCTGACCTCTTTTTCTCAGACTGCTTTCTCCAAGATCAGGCCACAACTTCAGGGACCAATATGGTGCCTTGACATCACACCACTTGCATGCTGCCTCGACGGCCAGTTGCTAACACCCAAGGGTTGCTCTTTCTTCTTCCAGTCCACACATGGTGCTCAAAATCAGCGCCGGGGCGGGGGATGCTGGAAAAAGGGATGCTCCGCATTTTCCTAATTAACCCGAAAGTATTCTATTGGCTGCCCAGTTCACTGAGCTCAGAGCATGTGGGGTATCGTCCATTCACAGAGAAAAGGGAAAGTGCCATAGACGCGTATGCCTTTCAGTGATCACGTCCACTTCAGGTTGAGCAGAAGCGCACCTATATTCACGCACAACCCATTCTCAGACCAGTGGAAATTTTACCTGTACACAGGCGCGCACCTTAGCAGTCAAAGAAATTTATTTCTAAAAAGAGTTTGTCTTTAGGTCTAAAATGTTTCCGTCAGGTGGCACCAGTAGCGTCAGGTGGCACTGGGATGGAGTCCGATACATTCGAAGTTCATGTCCACAGTATGTCCTTCCTTCAAGCCCAGCATCGGCTGAGACCTGCCGCTTGGGTGTGGATGATCCCCTCTCTTCACTGGAAGACTGGATGTCCTCTCTCCCAACGCTGTCAGTCACTGGAATAAGTTAAGGACAGTCCCTGAGTCCTTTGTCAACAGGTTTCTAATCTTCTGGTACTTGAGGGTAGATACTTCTTACAGGCCAAAAACTCATTCTTCTGGTAAGAAAGTAAGTAAATAAATGTTTAAAAAAAGCCTTAGGGTTTCTATGGGAAAGACTGTGCCAGGACCTCCTGCTTACGCTGCAGGGCAGAACCTCCCAGTGTTACACTGTATTCGAATTCTGCTGAAGAAATGGCAGAGGAGGCCGCAGCCGCCGCATCTCATTCTGCAGAAGTAGCCAGTACCTGTAACGTTGGCATTCTTTTCGCTCATGTGTTCCGCGGAAATAATGTGCGCCCACACACAACGGTTTTGTTTCCAAATGTGCAGAAATAAAATCCTACTGGAGTAAGTATTCGGATTTCCTGCTTTTCATTCGTTATATTGGGAGATTAAAAACAGAAATATGTTGTTGTTACTACGAAATTGTTACTGCGACTTTAAAAACGGATTGCTATTATTAGTAGGAAACTTCGCTTACATGAGAGTAGCAGTCCCAGTGGGGCCTCTGCGAGGTGGGGTGTAGGTGCCCCCCCCAAGCTGCCGTTTGTGAGCTCTCCTACTCTGACCTCAGCCCCACTCCTAGTCTGGAGGCCTAGACTAAATGCCTCCATCACAGGGCAGAGGGCTGGGGGAGGGGCGTGGACGGAGGGAGTTGGGGAAGGACACCTGGGGGTGGGAGGAGGCCTGGGGGAGGGGAGC
>PITB01013958.1:0-47519 GCA_004024585.1 Paradoxurus hermaphroditus
GGGTAGTTCGCGGTCAGGGACTTGAACAGTCAGCCTTGCCAAGGTCGCCGTATTCCGGACCGTAGAGTCAAAACCCAGGATCCGACTCCTGCAGGAGAGGCGTGCGAGCCGTGCGTTCGTTCCGCTTTTCACCGGAGAGTGGCTCGCGCCCCGGCGTTCTGTGTTCCTTTCCGACCCGCCAGGAAATAACGCTGGCCGCGGGAATGGCCTTCGGTTTTGCAGCGCCGGGTCGCCACTGATGGGCGGGCCCGTTTTCTCTTAAATTGTGAAATTTCCTTGGTGGCGTTTCCCGGTCTGTTTTCATGACGTCCTGGGGAAGACCGCGTCCCACGGGTGCCCCGGCGAGGGGGCGGCTTGTCAGAGTTCCCTGATAGAATGCTTACTGGCTTAGGAGGCTTACGAATCAGCTGTAAATATTTGCTCGGGGTTTATGAGACCTCCACGCGTAAGCAGCTTGTGTGTTTATCTGTTGCTCATTGAAACGTCTTTAGAGAATCGGCTGTGGAGGGAGTGTGGGGGGGCGGGGGGCGCGGGGCGGGATGCTAGGAGCTACGGATTGGAAAAAGCCTTCTTGTAGGGGACCCTAACTTTTGTATATGGTTTTCTTATTTTTTAAAATCCCATTCCAGGTCCGACTTTGGGTTCTTTTTTAAAAGTATTTTCTCTGGGAACTCCTGGGTGGCTCGGTGGGTTAAGTGTCTGACTTCGGCTCAGGTTATGATCTCGTGGCTTGTGAATTCAAACCCCACGTCGGGCTCTGTGCTGACAGCTCGGAGCCTGGAGCCTGCGTCACGTTCTGTGTCTCCCTCTCTCTCTGCCCCTCCCCTGCTCATGCTCTGTCTCTCTATCAGAAATGAATAAACATTAAAAACCATAAAAAAATTTAAAGTATTTTCTCTGGAATACAGAGAGCAGTAACTCTCTGAAGTGGTGTTCTTCCTCTCCCCCCACCACGTTTATTTAATTTTGAGAGAGAGAGAGAGGGTCGGGGAGGGGCAGAGGGAGATGGAGACCGAGGATCTGAAGCAGGCTCTGCACAGTCAGCACGGAACCCGATGCGGGGCTCGAACTCACCAACTGTGAGTCGGCCGCTCAGCCGGCCGAGCCACCCAGACGCCCCTGAGGCGTGGTCTCGGGCTCCCGTGGGAGTCACAGGGGGACCTCTCCGTCTCCTGGGACCTTGAGTGGACACCTGAGGGAACACAGAAGTATCTACGGCCTGTGCCTTCCAGGTGTGGCGCTGGGGCTCGTTGGAGCGGAAGCCGAGGCCCTGCTGCCGCCGGCGGGCCCCGGGCCCCGTCTCCACCGCTCCCCAGGAGAGCCCTTCGGGTTTCGGGAGCCGTTCATCCCCCCGGGGGCTCTGCCGGGGCCTTCTGCCTCCGGAGGCCCGAGACGGGGGGTTCTGTGCCCGCGTCTTCCCCGTCGCCGTGTCCTCCTGCAGAAAGACCCCCGGGGCCCCGCGCGCTCGCGAGCCTGGCTGCCGTCCCCCCACCGTGCCGTGGCTCCTGCGTCTGCCTGGCTCGGCTCTGGAATGTTCTAACGCTCACTGGCACAGAAGACGGAGAAGCTGGCCCTGGAGTCCGCCTTGGATCCTCCCGGACGAGGAACGGGCGGTGCTGGGGGGGGGACGCGCCCCACGCGGGAGCAGGCGGGAGGGCGACCGCAGAGCTGCCCGGGAGGCGGCCCAGCTGGAAGCCAGACAGCCTCTGCGGCCGGACGGTTGCGTGGTCCTGGCGATCCCTCGGCGTTCGGGGCTCCCGTCTTCTCTTCTGTGAGGCGGGGACGGGAGTAAGCGTCCGTCGGGGTTCTTGGAAGGACGAAACGGGGTGACGCCTGCACACAGCAGAGAGCCGACAGCGCAGGGCAGCATAGCGCTGTGACACCGCGGTGACTGCGTGGTGTCTCCGTGGGGCTCTGTGCGGGACCCGAGGGTGGCGCGGTCTGAGCCGAGCTGGACGAGAAGGCTATACAGAAACGCCAGACTTCTTTCTCGACAAGTTAGCCACCCGATGGACGCCCCGCCAGGCCCCCCGAGCGTTCAGTGGTGTGCGGGGGTGCCTCCGGCTCGCGAGTCAGGAAACAGACTTGGTGATCAACGCCTGCAGCCTTTTGGGGAAGAGAATTGGGGGTCAAGCCACCCACCAGGTGACCGCCCCCGGAGGTACTTTCCAGAATGTGACTGTGTCTCAGCCGTGTCCCGTGTTAGCCGGCGGCTGCAGGACCCGCTGACTTTTCGGGGAGTGCGTTTCTGACGGAAGGACGGAAATCCCCGGAGAAAGCAGAATGTTGGGAGAACGACAAGGGAAGAAGGTTTTGTCTTCCAGACGGCTTGTCTTTTTCTTGGACATTTAATTGCAGACCGCTCGATGGGGGTGAGATCTGAGGGGGTGGAGGGAGGCAACTGAGATTTAGAAGACAAAATCGAAGGTACTGCTTTTAGCCTCGAATCACCCGGCTCTACAGAAATTATCTTCTGTCACTTTCCGAGACTCTGCGGAGTCTCACGAGAAAATTACTTTTCCTACTGACAAGGAAAGAGATCTCTAGTAGAAACAAGGTAGCGATAGCCTGCTGGAACAAGGCTTCCTTTCTTAGAGCCTCCGCTGCTGATTGCACCGGCTCACCCGCCGGAATATTCCATTAGTAACGAGACCGAAAGCGGTCTTTATTCTTGGCCAGTGAAATAGGCTCTTGCTTGTGGAAGCCACACAGGGTGACATCAACGTCCGCGGATCGGTATCGCAAGGAAAGAGAACCCAGACTTTTGAAGTTCTTGCTCGTCTGCGTGCGTGGCTACCCCTGACCGCCCTGTGTTCTTCACGATCGTCTCGCAGATAGGTTAAAATAACGTCTACCGCATGTTAGTTCTTTCCCCTTGGAACTGTGACCGAATATTGCTACGTGTGCTTTAGGATGAGTTGTTTGGTGCTTTTCGACTTAGAGTTTGTATCTGACGCACAGTCTTCAGCGTTTGGAGAATTGTTTGAGTGACAGCTGGTCGGTTTCTGTCACTGACTCGCGAGGTGACCTCACCCCCTCGAGCGATCCCACTGGACGTCCAGTAGCTTTTTTCCTTGGAATGACATCGGGGTCAGTGCTTCCTGAGAAGGTCCCTTACGACCCTAACGGTCTGTGCCACGGTTGTCTGGCCTCCGGCTGTGGTAAGTAACTAGCGGTCAAAGGTGCTCATCTCCGCATCGAGGTGCCCCCTCGCGCTCGCTGCTTTCCTTTACCTGGTCCCCCAGGCGACAGTGGCTGGTTCCAAGTGAATGCACTGACACCGCAAATGTGCTCACAACGCATCTCCTCGCATTTGCCTGAGAGCACACTTAATTTTACCCTAGGTTTTGCCAGGGTGGCTTCCGTAGCCTTCCTCCGAAGTTTCCTGTTCTTAGCGCCCTGCAGTCAGCACACGGCTGCCCTGCAGTGAGCAGCAGCCTCCTAAACCGCTGAATTTGCTGGCCTCTTGCGTTTCGGGTTTCCTGCTCTTCACCGACGGCCGGTGCCTTTCCATTCCTCACTCTGGCGGTGATATTCTTCTGTTTTGTTTTTTTTTTTTTTTTGTCTTTTCAACAGAAGAAGGTTCCAGCCTGGAGGAAAGTGGCTTTAACTGGGGAGAGTATCTGGAAGAAACGGGAGCCAGTGCGGCTCCCCACACGTCGTTCAAACATGTAGGTGACACCCCTTCTGTGTCTGCATTGGGAGGGGGGAGGGGAGTCTGCGGGAAGAGGCCGGGCCTCGGGGAAGAAAAGGGAGATCGAGCCAGGATTTCTTAGAAATCAGGAGGCTCGGACCCATGTCTGTTGGCGTTTCGAAGATCGCCGCGGGGAAGATGGGTCTTGTCCCTGGCGGTCATCTCTTCTGATAACGGGGACTGGGCTGGGGGCGGGGGGCTCAGCGCGGAGCCCATCCTTGTTCTGGGCCCTAAAGAGCCCGAGTAGATGGTGGTGGCCCTTGCTGTCCAAGGGCACACAGCCCGAGGCAGGTGAGGTTGAACAAAGAGCCAGCAAATGAGGCAAGTACATGTGATCATGTCACCTTAGGGAGGGTAACGGCTCTGTATGTTTTTATTTGGAATTGATATTTTTATTTTGATAGGCTTTTTTTTTTTTTAATGTTTATTTGGTTTTGAGAGAGACAGACAGAGCATGAGCAGGGGAGGGGCACAGACAGTGAGGGAGACACAGAATCTGAAACCGGCTACAGGCTTTGAACTGTTAGCACAGAGCCCGACGCGGGGCTCAGACTCGGGAACGGTGAGATCATGACCTGAGCCGAAGTCGGATGCTTAACCGATTGAGCCACCCAGGCGCCCTGGGAATGTTTTTTTTAAGTGCCATTTTTTTTTAAAGTTGTGTATTTGGCAGGGGAGGCGGCAGGGCAGAGAGAGAGAGGCAGAGGGAGAGAGTGAGAGAGAGAGAGAGAGAGAGAGAGAGAGAGAACGAGCTGGGGAGGAGCAGAGAGAGAGGGAGGGAAAGAATCCCAAGCAGGCTTCTCGCTCAGCACAGAGCCCAAGCGGGGCTTGAACCCACAGACCATGGATCGTGACCTGAGCCGAAGTCCAGAGTCGGACGCCTAACCGGCAGAGCCCCGAAGGTGCCCCTTAAATGCCGCACGGTCAGTAGTCCTTGTAATCTTCCGGATGTCAGGCGCAGTGACGCCTCCCCTGTGCTTCTCTTTCCCGCAGGTTGAAATCAGCCTTCAGAGCAACTTCCAGCCGGGGATGAAATTGGAAGTGGCCAATAAGAACAGCCCGGACACGTACTGGGTGGCCACGGTCGTCACCACCTGCGGGCAGCTGCTGCTCCTGCGCTACTGCGGCTACGGCGAGGACCGCCGAGCCGACTTCTGGTGCCACGTGGTGACCGCGGACCTCCACCCCGTGGGGTGGTGCACGCAGAACAACAAGGCCCTGATGCCCCCGGATGGTAAGCTCTCGGCGTCCAGACGGCAGGCCGGCCCGCGTCCCGAAGCCCTTCGCCTCACGAGCAGTCCTCGCTCGCGATGCTTGTAGACAAACGTCGCAGAGGTTCGAGAACCGACTTAGGAGGAAGGGCTGGTGCTTTACGAGCTGCGTCTTGACTCTCAGTGGCTGGAGGGGCTCCAGGGCGAGGGGGACCCGGGTGGGTTTTCAGGTGTCAGCCGAGCCGACCGTGGCCTTCTGGAGACTAAGGCTTTGGGGCCTGATCCTCACACAGGTGTGGGAGGCCGAGAGATGCCCGTGACCGAGGTCTTGTGTCCCCTTTGCAGGTGGGCCGTGTGGCTTTGCTTCCGCCTCCGAGACCGAACGGTAGCACAGAGCATCTGAAACGGGCTTCCCTGCTAAGTCTTCCCCTGTCTTCTTGTAGGGAGACCGTCAGGGTGGGGGGCACGTAGAGCACCAGTCCGACGTGGGGAAACGACATTACTCTCGAGGGAATGGTCAGAGCTTGTGTGCATAAGATCCGTTTCGTCGCTAGAAAACAGTGTTCTCCCCTGGGGTGACCGTACCCCCAGGGCACTTTTGGTAACATCTGGTAGCAGGTTTGGTTACAACAGAGGGGGGGTGCTGCTGATGTCGGGTGGGAGGGCCGGGCGCCACCACACGCCCTGCCCGGGACAGGACGGTCCCCACGCAGGGAGTCACGGGCTCACACCGCCGGCCCGGCTGACTTGGAGGACACCCCGCCGTGTGTCCGCAGGCGCGGAAGGGGCCCACGTGGCCCTGCGCGCGCGAGGAGAGCCGCCTTGCCGAACCCTCGAATCTCCACGCCTTGTTTTCCGAGTTTGGTGACGGGGGGACGCTGGAAGACGCCCAGTGCGGATCCTCGGGCACGCGGCGCGTCTCCGTGGGACTGCCCGCCTCTCCCAGCTCCGGCCTGGCGTGGAACGTGTCGGAGCTGCAGCCGAGGCTCCCCCAGTCCGCCCTATCGGCAGCGGCTTTTTCCCGGAACATTTCGACCTTATCTTCCGCTTAAAGTTCCGATAGATTGTTCTGGTTGGTGGGGCTGGGCCGGGCTGGGCCTAACTGACAGCCTGCCAAGAGGCGGTCCTGATAGACACGGGGTTCGAGTCGCGTGGCCGTGACCATTGTCAGGCGAATGCGTGCCTGGGCCTCAGCTGACCCTTGGTCCCTTATTGCCTCAGGAGAGAGAGAGAGAGAGGCAGGCCCTTTGCCCCTGGTCTGCCCCGGGACCCCTCTCTGCTCCTCTGCCTGAGCCCCCCTTCCTCGGCCGGCCGTCAGCTCCCCGTCGCTTCCTCAGGCAGCCAGCGTCAGACCCGGTCTTTGCTCCCGAAGCCCCCGGCGCCCTTAGAGGTGCTCACGTTCGCGACTGCGCCCCTCCTGCCCGCTGATGTTTGCAAACCCCGAGCTACGACACGCGTCCTGTAAGATTCATTCCTTTAAGTGTGCAGTTCACTGATTTTTGCTGTCGTCATGAGGCTGTGCAGTCACTGCCATTGTCTTTTTTATTAATGTTTTACTTATTTTTGACAGAGAGAGTGCGAGCGGGGGAGGCGCAGAGAGAGAGGGAGACACAGAATCTGAAGCAGGCTCCAGGCTCTGAGCTGTCAGCACAGAGCCCGACGCGGGGCTCGAACTCACAGACTGCGAGATCATGACCTGAGCCGAAGTCGGACGCTTGACCCACTGAGCCCCCCCAGGCGCCCCGCGTTTTCCGGTCTGTTCATCTGCCCGGGAACAGTCAGGCGGTGTCCCCGGCTCGGCTGTTGTAGATAACCCTGCCGTGAGCACGGGGAGCGGGTCTCTCTTCGGCGCAGCGTTGTCGTTTCCTGGGGAGAGACGCCCGGGCGTGGAATTGCTGGGTCGTCGCGGGGTTCTGGGTTTAATTTTCTGAGGGACTCGTGTACTGTTTTCCGTAGCGGCTGCACCAGTTGGCATTCCCACCGCCGGGGCCCGGGGGTCCCCGCTGCTTCCTGGGGGGTGCCGCATCCCCGCCGGCACGTTCTCCCTGGCGTCTGTGAGGAAGGCCGTTCTGCCCGTGCGAAGCGATGCCGCCGCGTGGTCTCGATTTGCGTCTTCCTGGCGATGCGTGACGTTGAGCCCCTTGGCACGTACCTGCGTGTGCTCTTCGGAGAAACGTCTTTTCAGAGCTGCTCACTTTCTCCTTCTTTTTAGATCGAATATAGCGGACACACGACATTGTATCCGTTTTGGGCGTACGACCGAGTGATTCGCCCTGTCTGTATCTTACCCTCTCCTTCCCACGAGGGCGGCCACCACAAGTGTGCCTAACATCCGTCCCCGTGCAACGCGGTGGCAGTATCATTGACCGTGTTCCCCATGCTGTATCGTTCGTCCCCATGATTTATTCATGTCATAACTGGAAGCTCGTACCTCCCGGTCCCCTTCACCAAGTACATGAAGGGAAATGAGTGAAGCTTGGGTTGTTTTTGGCTATTGACTTGTATGCGTTCTATATATATTTTGTATTTAACCGCTTATCGGATCCATGGCTGCAAGTATTTTTCCCCATTTCGTAGGTAACCTTTTCATTTTTTAAAAAAGTTTTTTATGTTTATTTATTTTTGAGAGAGAGAGAGAGAGTGGGGAAGGGGCAGAGAGACAGAGAGAGAATCCCAAGCAGGCTCCTCCGCACTGTCAGCACAGAGTCTGATGTGGGGCTTGAACTCACAGACCTCGGGTTCATGACCTGAGCCGAAACCAAGAGTTGGACGCCTGCTTAGCCACCTGAGCCCCCCGGGCGCCCCAAGTTATCTTTTCATCTTGACGATGGTTTCTTTTGGTGTGCAGAAGCTTTTTAGCTTGAGGTAGTCCCGCTTGTTGAGTTTTTATTTTATCGCCTGTGCTCTAGGCGTCCTATCCAGAAAAGTCCTCGCCGAGACTGATGGCAAGGACCTATATCCCCCTCCCCCGCTCTGTTTGTTTTTCTAGGAGTTTTTCGGGTTTTGGTCTCACATTTAGGTGTGTAGTTCATTTCGGGTGACTTTCAGTGAGTAGTAGGTAGGCTCCTCCTTTCCTTAGACCGAATGCCGTTCCCTTCGCTTTGAACGAAGACAGCCGCCAGCGTGAGGGGATGCGGTGTAGCGAGCGATCACGGGATTTCCCTGCGGTCTCTGGCGTCTCATGCAGCAAACCGGTCGTGACGGGTGCGTCGTCCTGATGGAGCGTCGGGAAGGCGTCCGTGCCGTTTAGGGAGCCAGACCTCTTCCCGCCCGCCCCGCTCTGCACCCAGGGGCCTCGGGGGGGTGCTCGCCTCCTCCCTTGCCTCCTCACGCGTCTCATCGGTGACTCGCTCTTCGAGTTGGACGCGTTAGCAGCGGCGTGCCCTTGGAAGGGCTGCACCACGATGGGGTCACTTTACGTGATGGATTCCGTAGTCAGTCGTTTCGGAGACAAGTTCCGGGGTGCTGAATTTTAACACTCTTGGAGCGAATGGGTTCATTTGGTAGAAATCCACGCTGCTTCGAGAGAGAGAGAGAGAGAGAGAGAGAGAGAGCGAGAGGGCATAGTTTATCAACCAGTCCTTCCTTCCCGCTTGGATGAAAAATGGGGCAGCAGTCGCAGTTTCGGAAACACCATCAAATTTGTATCCTACTGACTCTGCGCCATTAGGCAAGACAGAGACACACTTAAAATGACAAATTCCCGAGGAAAAATGGGAACACCCAGTCAAGGGGGGAAGGCATTAACGTGACTGAGCGATCTGAAGCCCGCTCAGACAATAACAAGTTATGCTAATTTGAGAATTTCTTCGTGGCTCGGTTTAAAGAACGCGAGAAGAAATTTAGTAGGTAATCAATATGACTTGGAAATCTTCAGGGCAGAGAACAAAGTCAGGAAATGGCAGGTTCACGGGGGCAAAAGGTTTTATCGATTGCTGTAGTACAGGATAATTATCGCTTCGTAGCCAGAGGCGGCGGCGGCGGCCCCGTGAGGAGTGGGGGGAATCTATTTTTGAACAAGGATTCTTGTTTGTGTGGTTTTCTGTCTTGGAGAGCTAATACCATTGTAAATTCTGGAACTGTACCTGGTCAGTCGTTGACGCGGTTCAACCCGAAAGGCGTCGCAGGTGTGAACACAAGTTAAAGTCCACGACAGGTAATGCTTTGGTTCGAGACGCCCCTCGGTGACAGATTCTCTTCCCGATCTCAGGAACCCGGGGGTGTTTTAAAGGGAGGAGCGTCGCGGCCGGAGCCAGGGTCTCGTTCTTACCTTCCCCCTGCCGTTAATTTAGCTACCTCTCCATTTTCTCATCTTCGAGAGGAGACCGTGTCGTCTCTAAAGGGCGTTCCAGCCTGGCGTGCCTCAGTTCGTGGTCCTCGTGCCGGACAGGAGGAAGCGGGGTGCCCGTTTTCCCACCGGTACGTGAGGAGCGGAGTTGGCTTGGGAGCTAGGATCTGTGGAAGTGTGCGCGAAGCACGGAAGTTTCCGTGTTACTGTTGGGGTGATCAGGCTTCAGCGGACTGGGGGACAGGCGAGGCTGGGAAATTATTGTGAGTGCCTGGGTCCTTTGTCACCTGCAATGGATAGAATGTGGCTTGATAAAGAATCCAAAGAACCAAAGGTACGGCTTCCCCGTTGGAGCCCAGAGAACCGGGACTCATCCCTCCCCGAGTGACAGTCAGCGGAAGTGGAGTTGAGTTCGTCACTGTGTGCGTGACACTCCAGAACGCAGGTGGGGGGAGCAAGAGGGTGAGGCTGGGGGCTATTCTGCCAACGGGAGGGAGGAAGCAGAGGCCACCTTTCCTGCTCAGCCTGGGGTTCTAGCACTCGAGACCTTGGAGGACATACTGGGATCGTCCCGAGTAGCCTTCCGTCTTCTGAGGTCACCGCATTAAGGCATTCGCTATATGATTTTATTTTATTTTGTTTTGTTTTTAAATTTATTTTAATGTTTATTTTTGAGAGAGAGAGAGAGAGTGTGAGCAGGGGAAGGGCAGAGAGAGCGGGAGACACAGACTCCAAAGCAGGCTTCAGGCTCTGAGCTGTCGGCACAGAGCCCGACGCGGGGCTCGAACCCATAAACTGTGAGGTCATGACCTGAGCCGAAGTCAGAGGCTTCACCGACGGAGCCCCCCAGGCGCCCCGTGATTTTAGATGATGGTTTTACCAACCCCCGAGCTTCCTTTGCTGTCCCATCGTTTGCTTGCCTTGCTCTGAAATGGATGTGGTATCTGAATCAACGCCCGCCGTCATTGTGACGCTAAACATTACGAGGAAGGAAACGAGGCGACCACTCTCCCTATTTCGTTCGGATGTGATTCCAGCCCGCGGGCAGAGAACTCCATTAATAAGGACGAGCTTAGAGAGACCTGGGCGGAGCGGCCAATCTGCCGTCCAGAGAGCAGCTTCCTGCTCGTGAGCTGATCGGCACTAGTCTTTCATATTAAAAGAATTAAGAAACGTCCTACGTGAAGGCGTCAGGAAGTGCAGTGGAGGATTGTAGCCCTTCTTAGAGGAGCGAGATGTGAAACGTTGTGGCTTAGTAAATCAATAAGGCTTGATTTATTCCTAAGCACATGCGAAGCGCGCAAAGGGCAGCCGCCAAATAATTGTTGTTTATGGTGATAATGTAAGGGAATCATTTAATCCAGTGACTGTTTCACTGTTATTTACTGAGGAGTAGCAACCGTAGCTCAGAACGTCTGGGGTCGGGGGGCTTTGGCTTTCTAGCAGGTGCCTAACGAGTCCCTGAAAGAATTGCTACTGTGAGATTGCAGGTAACTGTGATGCCTGCCCGAAAGAAACCCCTCGGCTTAGAAATCGAGAAATATTTATGTGCGCTTTCTGCTGTTGCAGGAAACGTATCGGAATTACGGTGCCCGAGGAATCAAGCCACTAATTTTTATTTTCCCCATTATTACAATTTCCGTAATTTGAATTGCAAAGTCTGCAGTCTTGCCAGAATGACTCTATTTACCATTCGGAGTTGAATGAAAATTACGGGGAGTTAGTTAATATATAACTTATTTGAATAAAGGGATGTTTATTCATGAAGTGTTAGCAGCAAGTGTGAATATGGCCTTATGTGATGCGGGTAGAGGCAGCCAGGTTCTGAAGCCTGGTCTTAGGACTGTTTGAGGGGAATTTTGTTTTTCCTCGTAGTTGATTGTAGCATAAGAGATGAGGCAGGTGGTACCCAGGGCCGTGAAGTCGCGGGACCACAGGCCTTCCAGTTATTTAACCGCGGACTCCGAGAGGCAGAATGTGATGGTCTTTACGTTTATCACTTGAATGGCATTTTCATAGTACGAGTGGAGCGTAAGCAGTAACGTGGCTTTCGCTAGTGGTCTTCTGAGTACTGGAGCACCTGCCTCTTCAGGTCGTCCTTCGTCTGCTCTTGGTATCTCCCGGCCCCTGCTCGTTGGTTCTCATTTGCTTGGGTCCTGTAGGCAGCTGGGCCCCGAGTGTCAGGCACGGAACAGGACGACCACACGTGGCCTCGTGCAGTCTCTGAGCGTGTGACCTCGCGTTTCCGAGGCTCCGTCTTCCCACACGGCACGCTGGACCATCTGGTTGCTCAGGTTTCTGTCAGCTCAGAGATGTTCTGAATATAAGAATTCAAAGAGCAATGAAGGAGACTTATAAAGGGGCTCTGAAGTCGATAAATAGGTCCGACGAATAGATACCTAGGGAACTGTGTTTGTTCGTTCGTTTTAGCCTGTGGAAGGAGACACAAAGACCAGAACGGAGGAAGGCCCTCTGAACAGTGCTCCTGTCAGTCAAAACCCTTTGTAGAGAAAGTGGTGAGCAGCTGTTAGCTTACGGGTAAAACAGTAGTCTCTTCGCCTGTAGTTCCTGCTTGGCGTTTGTATTTGTCGTTTGAAACTCACCGTATGTCACATGTCCCCGTCTTTGTTTTCTTGCCCAGCGAGTGAGTGAGTCCTGAATTTTATCCTCTTTGCTTCATGGCTCTTCAATTCAAAACAGTGTCACCCACAAAATAATTTTATTTGGTGCCTGCTGTATACCCACTAAGTAGATTGAACCCTGTTTGAAGAACGGCCTTGTAAACTGGCTGGTACGATTTTTTTTTTAAGTTTACTTCTTGAGACAGAGAAAGAGAGAAGAGGGGAGGGGAAGAGAGAGAGGGAGACAGAGAATCCCAAGCGGTCTCTGTGTTATCAGCACAGAGCCCGATGTGGGGCCCGATCTCACAAACTGTGAGATCACGACCTGAGTCGAAATCAAGAGTCAGATGCTTAACCGACTGAGCCCCCCCACCTCCCGGGGGCCCCCTGGATGGTATAATTCTTATATTACCTTTGAAAATCGTGGCTTGTCAAGGGTAAATAAGTTATCCCCAGGTCAGACAGCTTGAAGTAGATTTTAAGGTAAGGGCTCCTCGCCCCCAGCCTCCACTTCTGAAATCAATGCTTTGAAACTAGCAGGAGGTCAGTAAATATTTATTTATTGATTAAGTTGTGTCAATAAGACTTTCGAATCTTTAGACTCGAAGTCTTGGAAACGTACTACTAAGAACAGGGGTAGACTCGGCCTCTTGTGGTTTTTAAGAAGAAGGTAGAACGCTAACTCGTCCAGAATGTTTTCCATCTTGTCATTTTTGGAGGCAAATAATTGGAAGAGATTCGCTCTGGGGCGTCCTTGCCAAGTGGTAATCGGGAGATTATGTAAAGTTATGTAAATTGTATCAGATGCTATTTGGGTTTTTCTGCAACATGAAAACTGTAAGCAGAAAGCGGCATCGTGAGATTTTCCGTTTCGGCGGCAGTCCTAAGTGAACGCGCTTTCTCGCGCCGCCTAATCCGGCCGCACGCACTGCGCGCGAGGCTCGTGTCTGGTTCTGTGCGGGATGTGGGTGGGGTAGCTCTGCGGGTCTCTGTGGCCTCTCATTGGCCACCGTTGGTCCTTCGTCTCCCTGTCAAGGCCTGTCTTCTCGGTCCCCTCTCCCCCGTCGAGGGTCCTGGCCCCGGACTGCTCCCAGTGGGGCCCAGATCGTGCTGAGAGAACCTTCCAGTCACCTTTGAGCAGAAGGGGCTCTTGTAGCACGGCACGGCCTCCTGGGACCTCTGGCTGTCCCCAGCCTGACGTGCCTTCGCTTTCCCGCGCAGAGCCAGGAGCCCGAGCGCCGTCTGGTCCCCTCCCTCAAGCCCCTGACTGCCCTCTAGCTTGTTGGACTGGAGGCGTTGCTCCCAGCCCTTTGCCTGCTCTGGGCTCCTGAGCAAGGCTCTGGTTCCCTCCCGATCTTGCTAAGTTCCCCACCCAGGCTCCGGTTTCCAGGGGCGCGCCTGCCTTCCACGACCACGCCCCTCGTTTCCGGGCCACGCCTCCGTCCCAGGGTCCTGCTCTCTGCATTTCTCCGAGAGGTTGACGGGACCCCGCCACGAGAGTGTCTCTTCCGTGGCCGCGCGCTGCCCCCTGGGAGCACTGCCCCTGGGCTTCCGTACAAGACGTGTGGCTGGTGCAGATAGAGATCCGGGTGCAGAGGTCCATGACGTGTTTAGAAAGACCGTAGCTAATGTGATTTCATCGTGGCTTTAGGTTGGTTTGTTTGGTTTTTTTTTTTTTGAAGTTTATTTATTTGTTTATTTTGAGAGAGAGAGAAAGCACTAGTCAGGGAGAGGCAGAAGGAGAGGAAGAGAGAGAAAGACGTCAGCACAGAGCCCGACCCATGCACCGTGAGATCGTGGCCCGAGCCGAAGTCGGACGCTTCACCGACCGAGCCAGCCGGGCGCCCCGGCTTTAGCTTCTGGGAGGGCGTGCCTCGTGTCTACACAGCCTGTCCTCGGCTCCGAGAGACGCCAAACCTGTAAGTCAGGAGAGCACAGACCGTGGTCTTTGATGTTGGCGCCACACGAGCGGGGCGTCCGGCCTGGGCTCTGCATTCTAGAAACTCCGCGCGTCACGAGGACGAACAGCAGTGTTTATTACGGAACGCAGAGCCGTCTTACGCACCTGGGGGTTGCCCTCGGCGGGGACGCGGAGCCACTCCCACTTCTAAGCATTCTGTCTGTGGCTGAGCCTGCTGGGCTCAACAGAAAGGATTCTCTGCGTCTCTTGTGCCATTAGAACGAAGGCCGATGCCCGATGCTCTGGGTTCTGTGGGCCGTGGCGTTGCCCTGAAGAAGTACCGCGCGTGTTAATAGAGCTGCTTTTCACTGAAGATCAAGCTCGCCTCTCAGGGAGCACGGATGGTAGACTTTTTGGGTAAAGAAGTGTCACTCCCCAGTAGCTCGGAGTATCTTCCTTCTTTTTGTTCTTTTGTTCTTTTTTCTTTTCTTTTCTTTTTTTTTCCCCCAGTGTTCTGTTGTGTGGTTTCAGAGACGCTTAGTGATTGGTGCGAATTTGTAACGGCTCTGGATCCTGGCTGAGGAGCGCTGTACAATACTACCAAATCTAATTTGTTTACGAAATTAAAATACTTTGCGATATAAACTCATGCTAATCTCACACAGACGTAGCTCTAGACGGGCCGTGCGTGACACAGGACACCGAATTGTACATTGGCAGTCGGAAGGATATTGAATGCCAGGACTGTGGATAGTTTTACTTTCTATAAACACATCTAATAAGGGTGACATTTTCAAAAAGCTAGATAAAATACTTCATTTTATATAACTATTTTAGATAAAAATTCCGATATTCACTCATTATAATTTGTAATTTTCCTATTTTTTTTAAAGTTAACGTTTCTTATGTTTATTTTTGGAGGAAGAGAGAGGGAGAGAGAGTCAGAGAGAGGGAGACAGAGGATCCAAAGCCGGCTCTGCCCTGGCGGCACAGAACCCGATGCGGGGCTCAAAGCCACGCACGGTGAGATCGTGACCTGAGCCGAAGTCGGACGCTTCACCGACTGAGCCAGCCAGGAGCCTCTGTGACTTTCCTATTAATTTCAGTGGATGATTTAGAAGATTCAGAGGGAAAGTAGGTTTTTTTTTTTAAGACATATAATAAGATATACTTAAAACTGTATTGTTTGCATTTTGACTTACATGGTTTTGGTTGAAAATATTAACATTCGTATCGACTGGAGATAATTACATTTTATCTTTTAATGCCTTGAATGATTTCTGTGAATAGAATACAAATTTTGTGAAAATCTTGCTTTTTTTTTTTTTAACCAGATGGGTAATGATTTTGCGGAAAAAAAGAGAAGGAAAATAATTTTTATGGAATAAATACATGATGATGTATGAGTTCCGTAAGTCTTTAATTTATTACTCATCTGAACGTTGCTAGCCCATCAATAGGGGAAACACACCACCATTATTAAATTTATTAATCTTTGGCATTTGGCTAACCTGCAGTTGTATATAAACCATAGCTTTTTACGTACTGTGGGCTTCTGTTATTATGAAGATACAGTTGTCCGCATAGGACGCTGGGACACACCTTACTGCACAGCCTGTTGGCTTGACGAGTAACTTCAGAGTATTTCCACGTGTGGTGTGCAGGCCCACGTTTGTGCTCTGCGGGGCCCCGTACACTGGAGGGTGGGTTTCCCGCGGCCTCCGTGACCCGGACGGGGGTTCCTTGGCCTGGCCCGTTTCGGGAGCCAGTTTCCAGACCCTCACGTTCCGTGTCTTTCGTGAAACCCATCGCCTGGGAAGACCCCACTGAAGTGTCCATTCCCGCGTCCCCAGCCAGCCTGCCTGCCCTCTGCCTCAGAGAAGAATGTCCTCTCACGCCTAGCCGGTGGGGCACCGAAAATGACCGGAGCCGAAATCAAGAGTTGGACGGACGCTTAACCCACTGAGCCACCCAGGCGCCCATGTCCTTCTTTTTTTAAGTGTAAGAGGCCCTAAGGGTGCCCCTTCTAGGGAGGCGTCCGTGAGGAAGCCCTTGCATCTAACTGGGGAGCCTGGTAGTGCCATTCCTAAGGTGCAGGGGGGGGCATGAGCTGATGAGGCTGGACCCCCCCCCCAGCTCTTCAGGGCCCAGGACGCTGACCAGGAACTGTCTTCTCCCCGTGATCTCGGGCAATTTTGGTCCTACCTCTGTTCAGAGTTATTCCTGCCTCGTGTTAAAATTACTCACTCATCCACGATCTCATCCATTTGGTAGTAAGACTGAGGCCTCGTGAACATTTTGTAATCAGAAGAAGTATGTATTTTGGATCCTAATTTTCTCACTTAATTAAATGTGTGAACCGTGGACAAGGTATCTCATTTCTGAACCTTATGACCTTCAGGGCCCCGTTGGGTAGTTGCCTGATAGGATTGTTTTGTGTATCAAATGGGATTTGTAGAAACTCCTTAGAGCCTGTGTTAAGACTATAAGAGGAAATTTGGAAATACTATCTTTTCCTTCCTTCATCCTCTGGGTACAGATGGCATTTTATCCACTTTTAAATTTTGTGGATCGATTCGTTATTTTAAAGACTTTACTGTTCAGAGCGGTTTTCGGTTCCCAGAGCACTGGGGGGAAGGTGCAGAGATTTCTCTTAAACCTCCTGCCCCCCCACACGCACGGCCTCCCCCGCTCTCGGCGCCCCCGCCCGTGGGGCATTTGTTACAGTCGATGAGCCTACATTGACCCCTCAGCATCACCGAGTCCATGGTTTACGTTAGGTGTCGTGCAGTCCATGGCTTTGGGCAGATGTGTGATGACACGGGTCCACCATTACACTATCACACTGAGTCGTTTCAGAGCCCTAAAAACCCCCCGGGGGCCACCGAGCCATCGTCCTCCCCGCCCCGCCCCAGGCAACCTCCGACCTGTTACTGTCGCCATGGTTTTCTCTTTCCAACATAGTCCTGGAGTTGGAATTGTAACACTTCCATTTTTTATGCCTTGCCCCTAGTTAAAGCTCCGTATTTGGTAAGTGGCTAAAGAATAGAGCCTCTGCACTAATTAAAAAATGACAGCAAGCACCACCAAGAACTAATTGGTAGTAGTGCGTGGATATTCTTTATTGAAGGGCCTCTTGAATGTTACCGCACCCATACACGCCGGTCCCCGCTTCTGGATGCAGATGTGGTTGGACGCGGTGGTTAGAAGCAGGGAGGAGAGCGTTAGTCACGGACACTTGGCACTGAAGAGGAGTGACGACCGGCAACCCGATTGCGAGGGCGGAGAAAGACGATCTGGGGAAAGTGGGCATCAGTGGAAGAGCAGTCCTAATGCCATTTGCTGCAGGAGCGAATAGCTGTGTCCGCGGGACCGGAGGGTGTGGATTGTTACATAGTCAGATGTCAGCTATTGTATGGGGAAGCCTCAAAAAAGTTTGTTATTTTGTGTCTACTAAACGGGTGGCGACAGAGGGATACGGGTGGAGAGATAAAGATCGTAAAGAATAACTACTCTTTGGGGCGCCTGGATGGCTCAGTTGGTTGAGCGCCTGACTCTTGGTTTTCGCTCAGGTCACGATCTCACGGTTCATGGGTTCGAACCCTGCACCGGGCTCTGTGCTGACAGTGTGGAGCCTGCTTGGGATTCTTTCTCTCCCTTTGTCTCTGCCCCTTCCCCACTCATGTGCATTCTCTCTCTGTCTCAAAATAAATAAATAAACATTTATTAAAAAAAAAAAACTACTACTCTCTGACAGACAGGTGCTCTGTGAGTTGAGTGTGTTCTCACTTATGAGTCGAGTGAGTCGTAACTACCTCAGAATTCTGCCAGAGCCACACCTACCGGGTCTCCTTTACCATGATGAAGCTCTAAGACAACAGCCTCGGGGCACGGAGCTGCTCCACAAATAATAGGTTTTAATGATTTTTGTATTTGGAGACGTGCTGAGGTGAGCTGTGTTGGTCAGCCGACAGACGCTCGGCGTGGGCATTGAGCCAGGGAGGAGCCGGGAAGGAGAGCTTGGAGATCGAGCCTCTGGCGGGGGCACCTGTCACGGTCAAGAATCCGGCCGACCCCGGTGTGGCCGGGTGAGTCCAAAGGTGAGGAAAGCTCCGTGGTGGTCCAGCGGTGTGTTGAGATCAGTTTGCTGAGACGACCTGTTAAGGTCCTGTCGGGGAGACCAGGTGAGTCCAGTTGGGACGTCCAGGTCACGTGGTCCAAGCCCGGGGCCGAGGACGGGCCAGAACAGATCCAGCCTCCGATCCGTAGGATGGACGCCATGGGAAAAATCTAGAACCTACGGTAGGCTCGGGCGCTGAGCTGGGAACCCTCCCTGGAAGGCTCTCAGGGCTGGCCTGAGCTGGTCAACAAGGGTAGACCGAGGCAGGAGGAGGGAGCCATGGAAGGGGCTGTAGGTGACCCCTCTGGGCCCTGAAGGGATGACTCCATGAAGCAAGGATGTTTGGGGCTGTGTGTGTGCTCCAGGAGATGGGCTGGGCTCCGGGGGGCCCCTGGCCGAGTGCCAGGTTTAATTTCCGGACGCACCCATGAGAGAGGGCCTCTGAGCCTTCCTGCCTGTTTGAGAAGTGCTCCCACATAGGAGCATCCTAGAAACGGATTTCCGCTTTCGCAGCACCTCGTCCTCGAAACACGTGTGTCTGAGATTGGTGACGGGCAGGGCGGTGATCCGCAGACTCAGCCTCGGGGTCTGGGGAAAGCACGGGTGCAGAGAAGAGGCAGACCTGAAACCGGTGCGCATCCACACGGCATCCCGGGGTGCCAGCCCGTCCGTCCTTCTGTCTGCTTCAGATCCTGGACCCGCACCCGCGGCTGGTTTTGGGATTGAACTCTGGGGGGCAGGGAGGGGTGTCCCAGAGTTCTAGGGTCAGATTAGGGGATGGTGCTGAGGGCTTCGTCAAGCATTTAGGAATTGGGGAGCTACTGCATTCATTGACTGAGTGTCATTTTGTTCTGGGTTATTTTCACGTTTCTCTCCTGGGGTTAGGGAAGAGGGCCGTGAGTCCCCCTCGCTGTTCCAGTTTCTTGGAGGGGATTTAAGATGCACAGAGAGGTTTGTACATCTTACAGGTTCTTGAGCTCAGAGTCAGAGGGCGTCAGTGGGGGCTCATGAGACCCCCGGACTGGGGATTCGAGTGTTAAGCGCTTTAAAAAAATTAGGCTTTATTTTTTCGAGGCATTTTTAGGTTTATGGCGAAATTGAGGGCCAAGTACAGATCCTTCCCATACACTTCCCGCCCCGACACGTGTACAGCCTCCCCCATACTCAGCACCATTTGTTAAAATGGACAAACCTGCGTCATCACCCAGAGTCCAGAGTTGACATGAAGGCTCCTTCTTGTTGGGGCGCATTCTGTGGGATTTGACAGATCTGTGGTGACCAATGATACTGTAACGTGTCCTACCACACGAAGTAGTTTTACTGCCCAAAAAAGCCTTGGTACCTCTGCTATTCCCCCCCAACCCCCTTCCCCAACCGCTGCTCTGCCTTCTGCCTCCATAGCTCTGCCTTTCCCAGAAGGTCAGATAGTTGGAACCACAGGGTCGGTGGCCTTTTCACACTGGCTTCGTTCGTTCAGTGACCTGCTCAGCGGGGTCCTTCGTGCTTTCCCATGGCATTCCCTGTCTCCTCTGTGGGTGTCTGGCCTTTATCATGGCCATTCTCGCGTCACACACGTGGAGACCCTTGGGTCCATCGACTGCTGTAGAAATAACCAGACACAGTGTCCCACATGAGAACGTCAATGTGCCAAAGAGCTTACGTTCAGAACAGGCCAGAACAGCCGCTGAGCGTTGCCTTTCCCATGCAAAGAATTTATGGCAAGAGTTCTTTTTTTCTGTTTTTTGTTTTTTTGTCTTTTTTTTTTTTGAGAGTAAGAGGATCCCACAGGGGCAAGAGAGAGAGAAGTGGGGCTCACCTGGGGGCTCGTGTTTTACCTGAAGCAGGGCTCATGCTCGCCCGACGTGAGACTCGAACTCACAAACTGTGAGATCATGACATGAGCCAAAGTCAGGTACTTACCTGTCAAAGATGAGAATCAAGTTACGTACGACAGCGTTGAGGACAGAAAGATTGCACAAAACGAGGCCCAACTGTTCATCTTCTAAAAAGTTCCGGGGGTATTGTAGCAAGAGTTCGCAGTAGTCAGCTAGTAAATTTCGGATTTCTGAAGAGATGTAACCAGTGGGAAGCACTACTGAATTGAAAAGAAATATGATTATAGGCCCTTTCAGAATTATTATTTTTCTAGTTACCTCTTACCAATTGACAGAGCCGTTTAGCATTGTTGATCAAACGGTGCAAATTTTTTTAAAAAGCCCATTTGACACATTGATACAATAGTGACTAATGGCCCCCAAAAGCCCATCGTGGGTTATAGAAAGGAGTTCTCGCCATTAAAATCATCTTTACTTATTTTTTTCACACTAGGCAGTTATGTCAAGTCATTAGTATCTTCTCAGCTTATTTCTTAGAAAATGATATGATGAATATCTTTTGAGACCGTCATAAAGCACTCTGACGTGCCAGCCCACACCTACTTCCCACCAGCCTCCCAACATCATCAAAACAAAACTCTTCGAAACATCTCCAAAGAGAATACAATTTATTTAAAACCTGCTTTCTGCTTTAAATGCTTTATTGTCCTTTAGAGATTAAGGGATGATTTATATGCCTTGCTGAGTGGTCCTTGGAGTGATAGTTAATCACGCGTTTGTTTTTTGCAATGAATAAAGCAACATTTTTTACATTCTTCATCTGTACATCTAGTGTGTAATTTGTTAGCCCATCAGAATTAATTTTAGATCCTTAATGTACATGGAGCTCTAGGTTTATAAGTCCTGCTAATGGTTCTTTCAGCAAAGCCTATGTATTTATGGGCCCTTTTAGGCTGGATTTCTGCAAAGCATTTATGCAGGGAGGATGCGCACATAAATAACCGACCGGCAACTAAATGTCGATTAAACGTTCTATTAACATAGCTAGCAGCAGTTTCTTAACAAATATTTAAGTGCGGTATATTAGATTACATTTGATTTTTCTCTTTTTGGAAATGCACGCCTATGTAGCTTCCCAATTTAGCTCCACCGTCTGCTGTCAAAGAATGTTTTGTTCTGTTTGCTAAAGTATACTTGACCCTTGCACTCGATGGGTTTGAACTGTGACCGTCCACTTCTTCGCAGATTGTTTTCAATAAATACATTACGGTACTCCAGCTGTATTTTCCCGATAATTTTCTTAATGGCTTCATTTTAAGAATACGGCGTGTAGCGCATATAACATATGTATGTATATATAAAGAATGGGTTAATTGACTGTTGATGTTACCGGTGAGGCTTCTGGTCAGCAGTAGGCTATTAGTATCCAAGTTCGGGGGAGCCAAAAGTTATATGTGGATTTTGACTGCACTGCGGTCGTCAGCCACACTGCCTAACCTCCACGTTGGTCAAGAGTCAACTGTATTATAAAGGTTTTTAAGCGGTTTTTAGAAACGTAGAGATTTGGTCATGATTCTCTCTTCTGATTTTTGTGGTACCCTTTCTTGTTTTTTCCTAGACCCTCTTTCCATCCTTCCTTTCCAAAATGTTTCTTGTCTGGAGATTTTTACCTTACGGTTCATCCGAGGTCCTTGATGGCATGGTTTACGTGTTAGGGTACAGCATTGACTTCTGTCTTACAGAAAGACCCCTCAGATGCTGAGGCTCACGGTCCTTTACAAGTTTACTGCCGTTGCCTGTAGCAGGCCAGGGGTGGGTGGTTCAGGATGGTGGACCTCTGTTCCCTTGGGTCCTTGCGACACCGGGTTCTCTCTATTCCGCTCTCACCACCAAATGGTGGTGGAAGCTTGATTCTCCTTTGCATTCCCAGCTAGAAAGAGGGAAAGAGAGAGAGTTGAGGGTCGGCTGCTCACCTTCCGTGGGCCAGAATTTAGCACCTGGCCACCTCGTTGCAAAGGAGGGAGAGAAAGGTGCTGTGTAGCTATGGGGCTCAAACTCGTAGCCTAAACTCCCGGGGTGTGGAAGATTCTCTGATTAGAAGAAATACGGGGAGAAGCGGTCTTCAGAGACAGACAGCAGCGTCTGCTACAGCCCGTTTAGCTCACGGGCAGTTTTTAGGATCAGTGGTTTGTCTTTCCAAACATCTCCAGGAAAATGTAAAAGTGCTTGAAATATAAAAACCTGGAACCAAACTACTTTTTTTTTTTTTTTCATTCGGGAGTCATTCCTTTCATTTCATTCCTTTTCTGTAGTTGATAAAGTACCTTTACATTCCTAGCGTGTGGCATTTGCTCTTGATCTAATGTGCTATGTACTTGCCCCCTGGATTAGCTTTTAACGAGCTCAACGGCCAGCACAGGGTTGCGTTTCTCGTGGTTGGGCTACACCAGCCACACTCTTTACCGTGCTTTTAAGGTGGTGCACGGCGTGAACGGTCCATAAAGTTGGTTACTACTTCTGCATGTCTGTGTGCTTAAACATACCATATTGGGCCTAGATTCTTTTTTTTTTAATTTTCAGATTCAATTTTTTTCAGGCTTGTGTTTGTTCATATGTGTACGATGGTTTCAAGGGACAAGCAGTTCTCAATGCTTGTTTTAAAAATTAGCAGTGTCTTATTACATCCTACGAAATACCCTCCTCAAGGTCAGTGTTTGTAACTGTTTCAGAGGAGTATATGGGATAAAAGAAGCCTCTCTACTCCAGACATAGCTTTGTACAATTTAAACATTTTTTAATGTTTTATTCATTTTTGAGAGAGAAAGAGAGAGAGAGAGAGGCGAGGAGAGAGACAGAGACAGAGCATGAGCAAGAGAGGGGCAGCGAGACACACACAGAATCAGAAACAGGCTCCAGGGTCTGAGCTGTCAACACAGAGCCCGACTCAGGGCTCGAACTCAGGAACAGCGAGATCAAGACCTAGGCTGAAGTTGGACGCTCAACCAACTGAGCCACCCAGGTGCCTCATTTAAAAACGAATTAAAATATTTTATTTGCATTGTACGATTTTAGAATATGCCACGGGCAGAAAGGTCCAGCATGGGTCTTGAGAGACAAAAAAAACCCCATAAAACAGATTACGTATGGACCATTGATTACAATATTTTGATTCAATGACTTTGTAAAAAGAGATAAAAGCAGGGTTATAGGATGCGTGTTCTGTGATATGTACAGTCCGATGTGAGGCTCGAAATCAAGCTAGCACTTCTTGCCAGTTTGGACCTCGGCGTCGAAGTAGGAATGAGGGAATTCGGGATGTGAAGACAGCCGAGTTCAGGCGTCTGATGCCTTTCGTCTTGCCTTGAACGTGGTAGGAGTTTAGCACTCAGGTAGGTAGTGGTGATTTGCTGATTTTTCAAGAGTGTCGATAGTTCTAATGATACAATTTCTTGGTACTAGAAGCAGAATGGTAGACTGCGTAGATGAAGCCTCCGCCCCGGTCGGGCTTGTGTTCCGGTTGTTGTATGTGTTCCCTGGTAAGAACTGAGCGGGTGTGAGTGTCCTTCCTCCATGGAGTGAACACCACATTGGGCTGGTGGTGGATGAGGGGAGAGGGCACGCACAGCCCTCCGCGGCTTTGGGATTCATCACCAGTTCCCTGTTGATACTCGTTCATTTTGTGGGTGTGGACTTGGCCGCAGAATAAAGGGTGTCAAAAAAGATTTTTGGAATTATTACGCTCAACTTTGATTTTCTTACCTTTGTCTATTTAGAAGTGGTTCTGAAGGGACTCAGTGACTTTTAGAAAGGTCTTTCGAGCCTGCAGACTACGGCAACTGGAATTTGCCTTTCGTAAGTTGGCCCAGTATTCAGGGACTGAGAAGTGGGATTCTCGGCTGGCTCTCGCTTGGGCGGTTTTGTTCCCTGGAAGCTTCCTGGCTGTGCCTCTGTCCAGCCCTCTCCTGTCTTTCTTCTCTTTCCCTGTGGGTCCCCTTTTGCTCCTAGTTGCCTGAGATCCCCTCACATCCTTTTATCGTTTTAAATTTGTGTCAAAGTAGTTTATGTTTTGGGTCTTTTAAGCAATTGTTTCCTGATAGTTTTGGATAAAACAAGGGAAATAGTACAGTGGTGATTACTTTTTTTTTTTAAATCGAAGTTAGGTACATACATTTTTTTCTTTTCTTTTCTTTTTTTTGAGTGAAAGACTCATTCCTAGCTGTTCCAGAAAAAAGAAGTGAAGGGAAAACTTCCAAACTCATTCTACGAGGCCAGCATTGCCTTGATTCCAAAACCAGACAAAGACCCCCACTAAAAAAGGATAACTAGACCAATTTCCCTGATGAACACGGATGCAAAAATTCTCAAATTCTCAACAAGATACTAGCAACCGGAAGCAACAATACATTAAAAGAATTATTCATCCCAGAAGACTCATTCCTGTGTGATAACTTAATCTTGTGGACTCTCTTTCCCATTCAGAATATTCTAGAAGGGTATTCTTCTGATTTCCCCCTTCCACTGAGTAGGCAAATGAAATTTGCGCAGGCATGTACGTTTACGTGTGTGCCCATCGTACCGGGAGCAGGCTAACAAATGGGATGCGAGCACATGATTTCATAGTTTTCTGGTCATCAACTGATCCGTACGGGAGTCCCCTCTAGATTTGGACCAATCGGTGTTAGTTTCTGGGGTTCTTCTGCTGAGGGGCCTTGGTGCCTCCTCAGTGAACACGTGGCAAATCCACTTTAATGAGGCAGTGAGCTGTGGACCAGGTAGGGTTTAAGAAGACAGAAAGAATGAATGCCCCAGCTCATCAACTCGTCGACTCTTCGTTGGCACATCTGGCTCATCTCTGGAGCCCTGGTGGTTCCTTACTGTGGCTTGCAGCTTTCCTTTTTCCCAATGAATGCAAAATGCCCTTCCCATTCTGCTGTTAAAACTCCCTTATTGTGGGAGAGTTCATCATGTCCCAAAGTAGACCGACTGTATGGTGACGCACCCGCCTCCTCCATCTGCCCGTTACCTGACTTCGATCGTGATCAACTCAAGGCCAACCTGACACAGCCAGCACTCCCTCCCACTTCCCTAGACTTCATCTTGTCCTCTGTGACTGTTTCAGTAAGTGTCTCTACAGGGTAATTCCGTTCAAGCTTGCACAGAATCATTGAGAAGCCGTAGGATTTAAAGACTTTCCCGTTGGTTTCCAAAATGGTTTTTACAAAGTAGAGCCAAATATTGATTTAAATGCTGTTCTTCGGTTGGAAGCGAAAGGGAGTGTATCTCCTTGAAATTTTTTGAAGTAATAATAAAAATTAAAATCAGACCATCCCTTCCTCCTGTCAAAAACAAAAACAAGAGGAACGCTGTTTTTTTAATATTTGAAATGATGAGTTAAGAACAGGGAATGCGCGTTTTTCTTGCATTGGTAGACGCCAGAATGATCGTCAGATTCACGTGGTGGCTCTGAGTTAGGCTTTTGTGGTGACAGTGTCTTTGCCTTCCTGGAACAGCTGTAGACATTTTCCATGTTGTGCATTTTCGGATGTCCAAGCGAGTTAGCACCGGCCCTAGTGCATGGAATGGGAGCCTTGCGGCTCTCTTCCTGGGGCGAGCGGGGGCAGCAGTGAGCCCCAAAGAAGCTCAGTCATTGCCTCGGGATGAGCCTCCAATGCCTAGAGTGAATTGATTATGTGTTAGTATTGAGGTTTTTATTATTTTATTTTATTTATCTTTTGATTTAAGTAATCTCTGTGTTCAGTGTGGGACTCAAATGTGTATTTATTTTTGAGAGAGAGACATACAGCATGAATCAGGGAGGGGCAGAGAGAGAGAGGGAGACAGAATCTGAAGCAGGCTCCAGGCTCTGAGCTGTCAGCCCAGAGCCCGATGTGGGTGCTCGAGCCCACGAGCGGTGAGATCATGACCTGAGCCGAAGTTGGGATGCTTACCTGACTGAGCCGCCCAGGAGTCCCTACAGAAAATTTTAGATTGTGCAAATGCCCCTACACTTGGACAGCAGAAATCAAGCAGTACCCGTCGCCTTGCTCGTTCTCCTGAGGGACAGGATAACCGGTAAAGAATTCGTGGGAAGATGTGTCAGCTGGGAGATCGTGGAGTAGAAAGTCCGAAGATGTCAGTATTCCAAGAGCAGGTAATTCCCATGAAATTCGTGCACGCCTTGATCATTTTTGTGGTACTCCCGAAAGGACTCTTTCGTGGTAACTGTCATCTTTGTGAGTTAAGTTTCCCACTTGGTAGATTTCCTCACTGGGTAGCCCTGAGAAGGGTAAGCCAGCTTTTCAAAATTGTCTTTTGTTTTTGTCAGATTTTTATTGGTATTGTTTTTTTTAATTAGCTATTATCACTGCCAGACCGTGGGACACAGTGGATTGGTTTAGGACCGTGTATGCATGGGGAACTCGGGCTGGCAAGGTTACGGAAACACGACTGTTTCCAAAACATAGACGGAAAACTCTTGAGTCAAACAGGAGACAGTGCCGCAGACTTTGCTGTGGTCTTAAACCTGTGTTATGAGGAATAACCGTGATGTGGGGGTCCAGGCTGGCAAAGATGTGTATTACAGAAAGTATTACGGGGTCCTTGGGGCGGGGGCTCAGTCGGTTAAGCATCCGACTTCGGCTCAGGTCATGATCTCAGGGCTTGTGAGTTCGAGTCCTGCATCGAGCTCTGTGCTGACAGCTCAGAGCCTGGAGCCTGCTTCGGATTCTGTGTCTCCCTCTTTCCCTCCTCCTCCCCTGCTCACACTCTGTCTCTCTCTCTCTCTCAGAAATAAAGATTAAAAAATAAATTAAAAAGGAAGAAATTATTGCAAGATGGACCTTGAGTGAGCTGCAAACCCTAGTAACTGGGATCGTCGGTGGGAAAGTCTGGAGCCACCGTCCCTTGTCCTCAGGTGTCCTCAGGATAGATATGGGGACCCAGGCGTGCTGGAAGGGGTGGTGGGGTTCGGATGGCCCTGGAGCCTGGACCTTGCAGTGGAAGGAGAGGTGCCTTGGCAAAGAGCCCTTTCCTGCGGAAATCCAGCAGTCCCCTTTCTCTGTCTTAGTTGCAGTTTTGACCCGAGAGCCACACTAAAGGACTCTTGAGTAGCGCGTCTTTTGCAGATTTATGAGCTTCCCGGTAAACACGGTGCTAATGAAAAACAGACGCTTCGTCTCTAAATCAAGGCCCATGGGACATCATCATATGTTTTGTCATGGTGCGTCCTCGCAGGGAAAAGAAACGGACTCTTCCTTTCTTCGTTGGTTAGAGAAGGTGCTCTAGAAAACTGTGCTGCAAACAGTTGGCGCTCACAGTGCGCGGTCTGCTTAACGCCTGGAGTTTTCCTCCTCTGATCTTCTCCGTCTCCACGGCCTCTTCACTCCCTCTGTCCTGAGGCTCAGTCTTCTGTCCCTTATAACCGCGCACTTGTAGGTCACCAGAAACCCTCTTACCGCCTCATTCAGTGGTCTCTTCCTCGAGCCTTCTCATCAATGATGGCCATTTGTCGTTCTGTGGCTCTTCCTTCTCCCAGCCGCCCGCCTTCTCTCCCTCAGTCGTCACCCTCCTGATTGTTCTTCCCATCGATTTCCAGCTAGTCCTCGCTTTCCTGCCCGACGACACGACCGTTTTAATTCGCTGATCTCCCCTAAGACAGAATAAAACACAGCGCTCTCCCAAAGTAGCTCTGAAGCCTTTATGGCCCACGAGCGTCGATTAGTCTTCCCCTTGGCCAGGCTGGTGATGCTTATGTTCAGCTCTGGGCTTTTCCCATTTGTAAAACTCTTGTAATGAGCCAGGAATTGCTGTTGTATTCAAATCGAATTCTCGCTAATTCCAGCATAAAAGAAATTAGCGAGCAGAAAAGTAAAACATAATTAAGCGGGAAAAGAGGCTTTAATGACTCCGTGAACGTATTTTGCGCTTTTATTATTTCGAGAATATTTCATTTGCGAGTGATGTAGGATTCTTTTTAAACTGTTGGAACTGAATGAATTAAGATGGGTCGAATTAGAGCCTTCAGTTTTTCTGTACGTTTGCCTGATACTTCACACCCGCAGGTGCAATGCTTCCAAAGGAAGTGTTTGTTTTCCCTTTGAGGTGTTTTCTTCGTGTTCTTTTTAGTAGCTGAGAGTCTTTTGGAAAAAAAAGCCTTGGTTATGGATCATGCCGTAAGGCGTTATAGCCAAAAATGTTTTGAGTACAGACATAGCAACTGAAAACAATCGAGTTAGAGGCTTGTAAGCTCAGGATCGCTGGCCGTTTGCTCTCAGGTTTAATCCTTTGTTACTTTCTAGTAGGAAGAATGTAGTATCTTTTGCCTAATTTGCAAAAGCGTCACTTGTGGTTTGGGTCAAAATTTAGCTCGTTCGTAGGATGCCGCAACTCCCACACCGCAGAGCGGGCGGGTTCCCTTTCTAAGCTGTTGTGAAATGTTCTGTGCGGTTTATATATATCCGTAGATTCCTGAATAAGCTTTTAAGGCTGTTCCTTTTTCTGAGAAAGAGAAGGTGTTTATTTGAAGTGTTAGTCGGAGTGGGCTGCGGATTCTTGGCAGCCTCCAGGCGCGCACGCTTAGTCCAGAAGCACGAGGGCAGTGGGGGTCGCCGGGTGGTGCTTCTCTTGGGTTTTGTCTCCGAGCTAGGTTTTACTCTCACGCCTCCAGAGGCAACAAATACACCTCGAAACCTTGGTTTGCGAGCATAATTCCTTCCGGAGACACGCTTGTAATCCAAAGCGCTCGTATATCAAAGCGAATTTCAAGAACCGTTGACTCAGCTGCGCTCCCGTGACGATCGGCGGCACAAACTGCTCGCATCGCGAGACGTCGCTGGTTTACCAGGGTAAAATTTATTAGAAATGTTTGCTCCTCTTACAGAATGCTCGCACAGCAGGTCACTCGCAAGCCAAGGTTTTATGTGGTTGGATTGCAAGGCATTGGGTCACGTTTTTTACTTTCTGATTGTTTTCATTGTACGATACACATAACCGAAAAGTTACCATTTTGAGCCGTTGTAAGTGTCCAGTTTGGCGGCATCAAGTACATCCAGCCTACTGTGCAGCCATCGCCACCGTCTACTTCCAGAACTTTCTCCTCATCCCAGGATGGAGCTCTGCCCCCATTCGACCCCGGGGCCCCTTTCCCCCTGCCCCGAACCCCGTGGCCACCGTAGCTCATAGCAACACCTGTGCACTATGCAAGGTGTTTGTTTGTGTGATTCTTTCCGTTGCCAGATTCCTCAATGGGAGGGTCTAGATTTTGCTTCCGTTTCTCCGGCCCGCGGCCCAGCAAATGAAATGATTTCTCGGGTCAGCCCGGAAGCCCTTGCCCTGGGATTTCAGTTGATGGAAAACGGCAGGGAGAAAGGACAGTACCGCTTAGGCTGAGCTGGGCCAGCATGGCCGTGCTGGTGACGAGCCGCGGGAATCCTTGTGTCCCGCCACCGGCTGAGCCATCTTGCTGTGACTCGAAGTTGGCATCCGCATTGGGCGTGCTTTTCCTTAGCAGCGCGATTTTATGGTCTGCGTATGGTTGGGGACCCTTCGGGATACGCTGTGCTAGTCCCGGGCATGGCATTTTAGTGGCACTTCGGTGTCGTTCTCTGACTCCACTTCAGCACAGTAAAGACAGGGCGGAAATGCCAAACAGAAGTTTTTTTAGGTATGGGAAGGAGCTTACGAAAACCACAGCTCCTGGAACCGTGAGGCCACTCAGAGGGCGCCCTGGGGTGGGGCCAAGGGTCCGGTTTCTGGCTGTGGTTGTGTGTTGTCTTGTTTAGGGTCGTGGGGAGGCCCTGAGGTTTCATATGGAGTTTTCCATCCTCAGTCATCTGGCTGAGCGGGTGTGACATTCAGTTGCCTTTTTCTCCTTATAGGTCATTGTCGTTGCCTGGGTCAACCGAATGCCCCCGGGCTCTGGGGACAAAGTGGTAGGGAGCCCTGAGAGTTTCTCCTTGGTCCCGACCACCCAGCAAAACGCACTTTATTTATTTTTTTATTTAAAAATTTTTTGTAAGGTTTATTTTTTGAGAGAGAGTGACAGAACATGAGTGGGGGAGGGGCAGAGAGCGAGGGAGACACAGACTCCGAAGCAGGCTCCAGGCTCTGAGCCGTCAGCACTCGGGATTGAACTCACGGGCCGGGAGATCATGACCTGAGCCGAAGTCGGACGCTTAACCGACTGAGCCACCCAGGTGCCCTGCAAAATGCGCTTTAAATATCAGGTTTCCCAAATAAACTGAAGTGCGCAGAGTCCTGTAGGCCAGCGCTTTCCCAGAGTTTACTCCTTATTCGTTCTACAACTTTTTCCGTTTTTCCCTCCTCCATGTGTGTCCCTAACACCAGTGCCTTGTATTGTCAGTCTTCAAGAAAGATGAGGTTAAAACAAAAAAGAGAAAGACAAAATAAGGCTGGAGGGAAAGAAAGAAGGAAAGAAGGTTAGGGGAAGGGAGAGGATACATCGTTTTTTTCTATTGCATGGAAGGGCATATTAAGCCCCTGTGGAGAAGTTTCTAGAAGCGGAAGGGGCTGTGGGCGACACTCGTGCAGCATCCAGTTTGTCAGTGTTCCCTCCTCGGCAGAGAGGTTCAGAATGTTCCACAGGCCTCTAGGGACAGCCCCAGGGAGCTTGGAAACCCTCCGGGGCTCTCTTCCCACGGCAGGTGGCTGCCTGGGTGCCGCAGGGAGCCATAAGCCCTGTACGCTTTCTTTGAAGTGTCTTTCGGCTTGAAAGACATTCAACTTGTTCTCTCCGGACTTCATTGCCCCTGGCTTCCACTTCTCCCCGTCGCAAGTGTATAATGTTGTCACAAAGCTAACGTACGGCCAGAGAAGGTCACTCCTCCTGGACTCACTGCCTGCCTTCTCTCTGGCCTGTTCTGGGCCGAGGCTTCACTGCGGCTTCCGAGGGGCCGACAGCTGATGCAGAGTTGTGAGTGCTGACTCCGGAGTCCCTCGGTCCCCGTTTCTGTGTTTGCATTTGTAGGACGCACCTGCATGGAGATGTCGTGGTTTAAAAAAATTTTTTTTTTATATTTGAAAGGTAGGGGGCGGAGAAAGGAAGAGAGAGGGAGACGCAGAATCCGAAGCAGGCTCTGGGCTCCATGCCGTCAGCACAGAGCCCGACACGGGTCTCGAACTCACGAGCCGTGAGATCACGACCTGAGCTGAAGTTGGAAGCTTACCCGACTGAGCCCCCAGGTGCCCCGGAAATGTCTGCATTTTAATGAAACACTCCCTCCCCCCCCCCCCCCCCACCCCCCCCCGGTGAATGAACGCAAATGGCCCAGTAGACTTGTTTTTGGTTGGGCTTTTCATGAAAGCATTTTATGAGAAGAGGGAGGTGAAAGTTGCCAAAACTTATTAAGCGTTTGTTCATCTATGAGAATAAATAAATATGTTAGTTTAATTTAAGAAGTGAACTTACTGAAGGATTCCTAGCTTTCTCCATACCTCTCTTCCCCAGTTAAGGTACGCCGTGAAAGGCTAAGCACAAACGATTGTTCCGTTATTTGCCGTTAACGTGAATGGCGCTGTTCTAAATTTTTTGTTATCTCATCACACCATTGGGGGAACTCTGGGGTTCTCTGGAGAACCGAGCCAGTAGGATGGATGTAGATAGAGAGATAGCTTGGAAAGTAGATTTCCTTTGGGGATTGGCTCCGGGGATTATAGCGGCCGAGAAGTCCCGTGACCCTCGCGTGCGGCCGGAGCCCAGGGGGGTTCGGCCCCAGCCCAGCCGCGTGGTGCAAGCCCCGGCTCTGAGGCAGAAGCTTCCAGAACCAGATGCGCTGATGTCGGAGGGCAGAGAAGATGCTGGATGTCTCTGCTCACACAGAGAGATTTGCCCTCCCTCCGCGTTATTGGTCCTGTTAGGCCCCGGGGGGATGAGGCGATGCCCAGCCCCCCACCCCCCACACACCAGTGAAGGGTCTTCTTTACTCGGTTCACCGAGTCCAGTGCTGATCTCTTCTGGGAACCGGAAGCTGTCCGGTGTCCCTTCCGGAGTGAAGTTAACACCACGGTGGTCTCGCTAACGGGAATATTCGTAGCATCCTTCTCGCCTAGAGTGCCTTCTCGGCTACCCGTGTTTGCCTGACCGAAGTGCGTTCGTTGGAAAAGCATGAGAGCAACAGAGTGAAGTATCAGGCTGTGGTTCCCGCAGGGGCTGTAACCGCTCTGCGTTCTTTCTGCTCAGGAGCGCGCGTGGCGCAGGGGCCAGGCTTCTCCGGGCTGCAGTCCCCGCATCCTCGAAGCGGGGGCATCGGCTAGACCGCGAGCCGCCCCGCGTTGGCCGCAGGACAAGGGCCAGAAACAGACGGGTGGTCCTTCAGACACATGCTCCCGAAGCGGGCTGAGAACCGGAGGGCGGGTGCGACAGACGGGTGGCGTTCCGGAAGCGCTCTCCACCTGGGAGCTCACTCTGGCCGCCTGTCCCCTCCTGGGAAGATGACACTCTGTGCTTTAAGGCGAAGACCGTTCGATTCGGGAGCGTGACTGGCTGTGTCCATCTGCAGGTCGTTACTCGAGATTCTCGTAACGGTCCGCTTTGTCCTGGCTTCCTTGTCCGAATGCACGGCGGGATTTCTTTCCCTTTAGTTTTTGGTTTGTGTAGTTTTTAACTCGAGAGAGAGAAAGCGCTAGTGGGAGAGGGGCAGAGAGAGAGAGAGAGAGAGAGAATCTTAAGCCTCTGCACGGAGCGTGGAGCCCGATGCAGGGCTCGCTCCCACGATGCTGGAATCCTGACCTAGGCTGAAATCAGGAGTCGGACGCTCAACCCGCTGAGCCGACCGGGTGCCCCAGTTCTTTCTCTTTTGAGAAAAACTCACAGCTTCATGGTTAGACGGTGTGTCAGGACTAGTTACAAGTGCTGTGACGTCATAGAAGGGGGGAAGGGGAATTAGCACGCGGGGGTTTATTAGACACTGCTCGGGATGTGAGTCTTCTTTCTCTGCGGCGACGTGGTAGAGAAGGAAGAAGTGACACAGCAGAATAGCCACTGACGTGGGTTTTTAGGAAAAAAAGAAAAAGAAAGATACCCCCGCCCCCTTGTGCTGAGCGCCGGTGTGGTGTGGTGGGGGAGGGAGGGACCTGCTCTGCTCTCTCCGGTGCTCGCCGCACCCCCGTTGGATGCCCCTGGGTTTGAAAATGCTATCAGACCCCGGACACTGAGCCTGCGACAGAATGAGTCAGAGCACGGAGGCGTCAGGGGTCTCTTTTCCTCTGTTTCCTGCAGCAAACAAAGAGGTGTCTCCATCAGAGACTGGTTCCCTGGCAGCAGCAAAAATTAAAGACGCACGTCTGAACGAGGGAATGAGCATGCTGTACGGGAAATGAGAGAGAGAGGGGCGGGATGGGAGAGGGAGGGACGAGGGGAGAGGAAGGGAGAGGGAGGCGTAGAGGTACGTTGACGGAGGCGGCGTAGCCGGATGGAGTTTGTCCTGATTAGGTAATTAGGCTGATTATCAATTACTAAGCCCTCCTGTAGCTGATGCACCTCCTGGGGGGAGCCTGGCTGTGGCTGCAGGAGGAGCAGATGACAGGGTGTGTGACGTCTGTCCAGAAGGCCACTGGGTGCTGATCGACTCGGCCGACATGCTTGCTCCGTGTGCAACAAAAGAGATTAATGATGTTTGATCAGAACACGTCAGGTGATGTGATTCAAGTGAATGGTGGGGCGCGGTGGAGGGCGCCCGTGGGCAGTTCAGCGGGGGGCGCGGGAGCTGGCTGGACCGGTTACCATTGAAAGCAGCGAGCACCTTCGTAAAGTTAGCTACAGGTACTGATCTGTCTCTCAGGTTGTTCAAAAGCAGAATCTGGAGAAATAGGCCGACGCGGTTGCAAGAGTGAGAGTAGAGACAGCTCCCCTCATTAAAAAGCTTCACCAACCATTCTTTGGGCAGAAAAAGAAGAGATTTCTAGACGTTCGAGGTGGTTCCCAGGGCAAGACCGTCTTAGGGAATCTTGTTTCCCCAAAACGCTGAGAGGTGCGTCATCAGGGGCTCCTCAGACCCGTAAAGGTTTGGCGGCTACAGTGATTTTAAATACACAGCCTTTCCATATTTCTTTGACATTTGTCCCTGTGAGGGTGGGGTCTGGTGTCCTCGTCCAGGGCCAAGTCATAAAAGGCTTTGCAGCTACCACCATATTGGCTGGAACGCAAGCCCTTGGAAGCCCGAGTCTCCATGGACTGGACCCCCACACTGTGAGGACGCCAGCCGGGGCCACCCCAGCCTTGGAGGCCCCCAGCCAAGGCCCTAGTGTTTGTGCCCTCTGTGCCCTCGGAATTCCCGGTCACAGAATCCGTGAGCACCAGCAACTGGCGTTTGAGGCCACCGAGCCCTGGGCTCATTTGTTACGCTGTGCAGCTGTAGTAGTGCCTCCCCCGAGCGCTTCCCAAGGTCGCACTCGGTGGGACTCCCCATGCACACTCTCCAGCTCCCTCTCCACCTGTTCTGTGCGGTCGCTGGGGGCTCTAAGGACTAGACCGCCCAGTGTCCAGAATGGCTCACGAGAAGCACCAGGACACCTAGAATGAGAGCAGAGCCTTCTCCTTCTGTGTGTGGACTCGGGCGGAGACACAACACGGCCGACTTAACGTCTGTCCACCGTCGTTTCAGCCTCAGCCGTTGTGGCGGCTGGTCTGTGGAAGGCTGCTGTGATGATTCTAGCGTCTGCGGTACTTTTGTGGACTTTATGACCCTGCGTGTTACGTGTGGAACTGGGAAGAGTTGTGAACGTGCTGATGAAAAGAGCCACGTATTCACAGAATAGCGGTGAATGTTAGAGATCCTGGTAGCCTCATGTGTGTTCCCAAGAAGACTGAGTTTGGGAGAGAGAGGAAAGATTAGGCAAGGTTTCCAGGGCTCACGGCTGTTTGAGTCTTTCACGGCAAGTGTGCCTGATGGTAGACATACTTCAGAAATCATCAGAAAGGGCAGCACCGGCCCTTATGGACTTGGAAAGAAATTGCATGATGGGTTATGAATCCACAAGGAGCGGTAAATCCGGTTCGACCATCGGAGAAGGTAGCCTCGGTCTCCTCTTTAGCAGAGGAGAATACAAGGTTTGGGGGGCTGCACAGTTGAACTGGTCACAGTCATTCGTTCTATAAACAAACCTTTTAGTGACATAGATGTCTTTGTATTGTCAGCATGAAGAAAGAAGACCTCTGAAAGTGAGCTCTGTCTTGGGATTTCACGTCACCAAAGAGGAAATTGTTTTGTTCAGAATCTAACACCAGGGGCGCCTGGGTGGCTCAGTCAGTGGAGCGTCCGACTCTTGATTTAGGCTCAGGTCATGATTCCACGATTCTTCATGAGTTTGAGCCGTGAGTCCACCTCTGTGCTGACAGCGTGAAGCCTGCTTGGCATTCCCTCTCTCCCTCTTTCTCTGCCCCTCCCTTGTTTGCACTCTCTTTCTGTCTCAAAATAAATAAGTAAACTTAAAAAAAAATCCGACAATAAGACAGACATGTAAAGCTTCGGAGGTGGGTGTAAACCACACACAAAAATTGTGTAAAAGTAACTCAAAACACATCATAGGTCTGAGTGTAAGATGTAAAACTGTAGAGCTTCTACATGAAAACGCGAGAGGAAGTCTTCAGGACCTGAGATTAGACAAAGAGTTTGTAGACGCAAGACTCAGAAAACAGATTGGAGACTTCGAGTTCATGAAAGGTAACCACTCGTGCTGTGCAGATGGTGCTGTCGAAAGAACACAGAGACAAGCGGCAACCTGCAGAAGATACTTGCGGATCACCTGCCTCCTGGCGACGGATTTGTGTTCGGAATCAAAAGCACTCTCAAAATTCAGCATGGAGAAGAACCCAGTTAGAAAATGGGCAAAAGGCTAAGACCTTTCACCGAAGAGACACAGGGACGGCGGGCAAGCGCACACAGAGATCGAAGATGTGCAGCGTCTTCGGCCGGTAAGGAAATGCAAATTAACACCGCAAGCTAAGACGCCACCATTCTCCTGTTAAACTGGAAAAATTACTGATAGGACGGAGTGTTGGCAAGGATGGGGAGCGACTGGGACTCTTGTCCATTGTTGGTGGGAATGTAAAATGGGAAAGCCATTCCGGAAACAGTTTGGCAGTTTAAAAAACAAACAGAAACGTACACGTGTGTGTACCATAATGACCAGCAGTCCTGCTCCTGGGTATTTAACCTGCAGAGACAAAAACTCCTGTTCCCGTGCCCGTGTGTATACATGTTTATGGCAGCTCCGTTCATGGTTGCCCAAACTGGAAACAGCCCGGAAGTTTTTCAGGAAGTGAAGGAGTAAACAGACTGATACACCCGCGTGCTGGAATCTTGTTCAGCAGCAGAAGGAAAGGACTGTTGACTGATACACCCGGCCACTTGGAACGATCTGAAAGGCATTAGGCCTTGGTGAAAAATAGTAGTCTCAAAGGGTATGTACTGTTTGATTCCATTTACATGACATTCTTTAAAAGGCAAAAGTATAGTGATGGAGAGCATCAGGATGGAGGGAAGGCATGACTAGAGGGATAGAGGAAAGAACTTTTTGGGGGGAATGATCGAACTGCCCTGTATCCTGATGGTGGTCGTGGTTATGTGAATCTATTCCTGTGCTAAAACTCACAGAACTGGACACCCAACCAAGGCCAGAGTTGGCCAGATGATTGAAAAAAAAAAAAAAAAGAAAGTTAAAGAAACAATTCGTCTTAACTTCTTTTGTTGATGCAAGAGAGGCATGAGAACAGCTCCCTGCAAGAAAAACCTAGTGTCTGCGACAGCCGGTGGCCCAAAAGAAAGAGGTGAAGGAAAGCACTGCTGTGAAGGGTCCAAGCAAGGACGCACTTCTTTTTATAGTCGTCACCAGGGTGGAGGACCCACGATGGCGGAACAGCATGGAAGTTTTTTTTGTGTCTCTCATCCCTGAAATGCAGCCAGATCAACACTAAAGCATCCTGCACACCTCGAAAACTGATTTGAGGATCAACACAACAATCTGCACAACCCGAACCACAGACCTCAGCAGGAATTCACCGCAAAAGAAAGAGCAGAAGAAGCGACGGCCGGGGACTTAACCAACACAGATACAAGTAAGAACCAGAATTTAGAATCATGATAACAAGAATACTAGCTGGGGTCGAAAATAGATTAGAATCCCTTTCTGCGGAGATAAAAGAAGTAAAGGCTAGTCAGGATGAAATAAAAAATACCACGGTAGTCACCAGGGCATGGTGACATCCCAAGTGTGTCTTCTTTTTAATGTTGACCTGAAATATTATACAAAGGAATGCATGGAGAAATTAGAATGTCCCCACCTCCACACGCATAAAAAAATGGAATTTGATTTGGTTTGAAGAGCAAATTTGGAAGAGAAACAGAAATTGCTTTGGGACCAGGAAACAAAGACCTGACTTAACGTGATTATGGAGTACCAGAGATTTGAAATTTTCGTCTTTCAGCGCACTGGGCAGAGGCTTAACTGCATGATTCAAAATCGAGGCAAATTAAATTAGCATGCACTGTTTAGAAAATTAAAGCACAAGCTCGATACTCTTGTGTGATTTGCAGAAAGATTTGTCTCGAGACAGTGTGAAGAGTTATCATTGGTATTTATACTACTACTAATACTTACATGGGATGTCAGAAGTGTTCTGTAGCCGCCTAAGCTGATTTCCGGTAAGAATTAAGAGCTGAAGTTCCTGAACAAGAGAGATCAGTGATTCTCAGGAGCGCTCCCTTATAGCTTGGGAACCTTTGGGAATTAGTGGGGCAGTGACTGCGGGGGCGGAGTGGAGCTGAGGGTGCCAGCAGGCAGTCTGTACCATGGAATGTACTGGTAGCCAGTGAAGGTGAAACACCTGTCTGAATTCACAGAGCCTGGAACCTGCTTTCAGCTCCCAAGTTGGTTTTGTATACTTCATATGGTTTTGAAAGAGCCTGAGGGTTTCAGGCATGTCACTGCCCAGTATATTGGGGCACAATTAGAGTTGTGTTGTCTAGAGCCTTAACAAGAGTCGTTTGCTGCTAGGAAACCATCTTCCCTGGGGATATTAGAGTAACATGCAACCCTCAAGAATCAGTGCACATTTGTGCTGGTTGCATTCGAGAAGGTTCTACGTATGAAAACACAGATGAATAAACTTGTCCTTCGTCCAGGGTGTCGCCTAGGAAAGAGTGCCAACAATACTCCATTTAATACCGTGTTCTTTTAAATCCCAGCCGATTTGTTGTAAGTAGATCAAAGCTTTGACTGCCTCACTCTGCCTTCTGGAAGTGTTGTACCTGAGGGTTGACACACTGATATATCCTTTATTTTAGTGCAGATTGCTTTTCATTTATTTTATGTCAAAATTAGGGCATTAAAAAAATTTTTTTAAATATTCTATGTGAAGGTGGCCTTTGTTACCTGGGGGCATCATTTCAGGATAGTGAAGGGAGGGTTGCGAATGTTATGTAAAGGGAAGTTCTGTATCAGAGAGACGATGGTTAAGCACGGATACCTTGAGGTAATTAACATACGTATTTTCTACTTCTCCAAGTGCAGCCTTATTCTTTCATTTACTCCCCGTGTTTACTATATGTTACCGGCAGAATGTTCGCGTTCCCCCAAATTTATAGGTTGAAGCCCTAACCCCCTAGTAGGGGTGTATTTGGGGATGGGGCCTCTAAGGAGGTGACCGAGGGTCAGTCAGGTCATAAGGGTGGGGCCCGATCCCATAGCATCCCTGTCCCTGTTGGAAGAGACACCGGAGAGCGTGCAGGCTCGTTCTTCTTACTCAGAGAAGAGGTGGTGTGAGCACGCAGCGGCAAGGGGGCGCCTACAAGCCAAGACAAGAGGCCCGATGAGACCTCCCTGGCGGGCACCTCGATCCTGGATGTGCAGCCTCCGAAAGTAGGAGAAATAATTGTCCATGGGTTTAGCTGCTCGGGTCTGGTATTTTGCCGAGGCAGCCTGAGCAGAAGCACACGGGGCGGCTCTTTTCTGGCTGGTAGAAATCACCACTTCCGGGGGCGTTCGGGAACGTGAGCGTGGCCGTTACCTGCCTCTCGGTGCTCTCGGCATTGAACGTGAGAAGGAACCCAGGACCCTTAGAATCCAGACCAGAGGTCCGAGCTCAGCCTCTTGGTTCCAGGAGTTCCTTCCCGAATGGTCTCCTCTTCTCCGCTCCTGGCGTCGTCTCTACCATCCCCTCTTACTGTCCTGATTCTGTTGTTTTCAATGTAGCCTCGGTAACTGAACTGGGGTATTGGGCAAAGCTTCACTTTTTAAAAAAAGATTTATTTATTTTTGAGAGTGGGGGAGGGGCAGAGAGAGAGGGAGACGGGGGATCAGAAGCCGGCTCTGCACCAACGACAGAGAGTCAGTCCCAAGTGGGGCTCGGACTCACAAACCGTGAGATCATGACCTGAGCCGAAGTCAGGCGCTCAACCACCGAGGCCCACAGGCCTTCACTTTCTAATCAAGTGACTATGCTGTCGAGAGAACTTTCCTCCCACACAAAAAAAAACAGCTTTAAATTTTTGCATGCATGACTGTAATAATGATTCGCACTTAACCGTGAAACATTCAGTCGGTTTAGGAAAGGACAAAAAAAAAAAAAACAAAACAAAACACAAAAAAACAAAAACGTTCATGAAATATCACTCTAGGAAGATACAACATTTTTGGGTTATCTGTCCATGCACCATTCTGTGAACTCACAGGCCACCTACCCCGACACACCCGTGTTTACACAGGCGTACAACTTTACATTCTCGGAGGCCTGCCTATCTGCTGCTCAGTAAATTGCTTTTTAATAGTTTTTCATGGATGTCTTTGGCAGTAAATATGGATGATAAATGCCAGTTTGAATAGCTGCACAGAATTCCATCGTGTGTATGTATTACGACGGATGTAACTGGTCCCTACCTGGTGGACTTTCGGGGTGTGTATACCTCCAGATAGAATGCGTATACTTTTGCTAAAAGAAACAGGATTCCCATGCAAAGTTCTTGGTACGCATCTCTGTCTCTGTTTCAGGGGACTTTTCATCAGTCTGTGCTCTCCTTTTAAAAAACTGTTTTGGGGACATACCGAACATAGAGAAAAAGTACAGAGGTTAAAATAAAAAAGACCCACACAGCCCCGAGATAGCTCGGTCAAATTCTCCCGGTCGGCGTCGTTCAGGTGGAGAGAGTGGAAACATGGCGGCCCCCCGCATGTACGTTCCCTTTCTCTTCATCGGTGACCACGCTCCTGGATTTGGTGTTCATTTTTCCACAGGTGCTTTCGATGGCATGTGTTTCTCCATTAATAACATACAGTGTTTTTTTACACGTTTTCAGACTTGACCTAAATGACACCAATACAAATCATCCTTCAATTTGCTTTTTATGCCTTCCATCACAACTTACCAGTTTTCTTCGTGGTAGACATTTCATTTCCCCCCAGTTTTCACTGCGATGAACAACAGTCCTGTAGAGAATAGTCTTGGCCGGGGGTTCTGGTTTCCGTGTGAGAATTTCTCTGCTGATAATGAAAAGATTGCCGCTGTGGTTACACGGTAACAGCAGCGTGCGAAATTTCCAGTTTTCCCATATCCTCGTCAATGCTTGATTTTGCTTCTCCGGATGATGTGAAACGCTATGTTTTTGTGGTTTTCGTCTATATTTCCCTGATTACCAGGATGGGTCGTGTGTCTCCTTATGTTTATTGGCCGTTAGGCTTTCTTCCCACTGTTTCCCACTGACCCGTCTCCGCCGTCTTAGCAGTCAGTATGTCAGACGTTTCTTTTGTTGTTTGTGCTTTTTTTGTGTGTCTTCTGTAAGCACTCTTTCTTCATTCCAATCGTTCCTGTATATTTCTTGTAGAATTTCTGAAGTGTGAAAGGTGTGCCCGACTGGACTCGATGCCTGGGTAAGGTGGGAGGTGGTATTCTGTTGCCTGTTTCTGTGATGGTAACCAGTGTTCTCAGGACCATACCCTGACGGTTTCTTCCTTTCCCCAGTGGTGTGCAGTGTTCCTCTGGATGCGTGGAGGTGGCTTTAAGCGACCTCTACTGTTCCATTGGTCTGTTTTCCTTTCCCTACACCCGTCCCCCTGTCCTAAGTACCGCCGCTTTATGGACAGAGCCCTTTGTAACGTGCCCCTCATGTCTCAGGAGGCACCTTCTCAGTCTTGTCGCCGGGAAGCAGATGATCCGATCGGCCGTTGGGAACTCGGAGGGGGACGTGGGGCAGTCAGCCTGCGGGGCGGTCTGCTTGCGGCCTGTAGCGCGTTGTGGGCACCAATCTGACCTTCTTGCATGTGGACCGCGGGGCGAAGATGTGCGGGAAGTAGTGGTCCTCACTCTCCGTAGTTGTTTGACCTTCCACATGCGCTTCGAGGTCGCGTTCGTCCAGTTCTCTGAAAACCCCTCTGGGAGTTTTGCTTGGAGTGGCACAGAATTTAGTGTTAATTGAGGGATCGAAATCCTTCCACTGGTGAGCTCAGTTCGCTTTTTCCAAACAAATGCATTGCAAACGGAAGCACTTCTATTTCAATTGACAAAGACTTGGTGCCAAGCGCCAGAAAGCGTCCAGATGAGTGGTGAAGCCCTACCCTCAAGCGGCCGGCATCTTTGGAAGTGGACAAAACAGGGCCACAAAATACCGAGGGTGGAATACCAACCCCAAAGAATATGCAGACCCTTGTGTGAAACAGAGAACTCAAGAGGCGACGAGACCGCATCCCCACTGTGCCCCTGATGACCGGACGTTCTGTCGCAGATGCCGTTTTACCCTCAGTGACGTGGCGGTGTCCTAAATGCTGTCAGGAAACTTTGGGTCGTAGCAGGAGCGGTCACGCATTTTCCTCTTCCAACGAGAGCCTCCCTTCTCTCCCCTTTTGGAGAGATTGTTAATTTGTTTTACATATGACTGATCCTGTAATAAAACTTGTCATATTATTAATTAAAAAGGACACACGCTGGGTCCCGGGGGACATCAGCTTGATGGAGAAGAGCGTATAGAGAAACTTGGAATAGGAGTATCTTTTGGGCAACTTACCCGTTCTCTTGACTGTCGCAGGCAGTAGAGGAAGTGGGGGCCCGGCAGGTCCGTGATGCCGCAGGTGGGGCCGGCGGACTCGAATCCCAGGGCGGTTTGCATTTACAGAGTCCTCGATTGTCATCTCCCGACGAAGACTGCATTTGGAACCGGCGTGGCATGGGAAAGGACGTGGATTTGGGGGTCAGACAGACCAACTCTTGAGTCCCTGCTTCCGCCCCTCACCCCAGCCTGGGTGGGCCCCAGGATGGCCTCTGAAGCTTCATTTGAAAAAACGGGACTGATACTCCTTACATTTCAGAATCTGGCGGCGACAAGGAAAAAACCCCCGAGTCGTGATGGGCCCGGCTTCCGGCCGTCACGGCTCCTACTTTCCTTTTTCTCTAGGATTGTTTCTCTGACTTCCGGTAGTGAGATGGTTCCTTCGAGAGACCGTCCTGGAAAAAAATCCGATAACAGAAGGTTTCCGAGTGTAGGCTCATCTGTTCCTTCCTCGAAGATCGGTTCCCTCTTGACGTGTGGTCTGAATCGGGGAACAGGAGGCTGTCGCCTCCCGCTCATCAGTGCCTCAGTGTATTTCATTTTCGCCATGGGGCACGACACTAGGGAATATTTACAGAAAGTATTTCGAGTCCTTTGAGGAAGAACTGTAAAAAAAGTGAGCCATTAATTAATTGTTAAGAGTCAGCAGCTGCACACTTAGGCATCTAGTTTGATAGGAAAGGAAAACAAATTCAGGGAGTTTAAATTGCTTGCCGTGTATGACAGCAAATTAAAGTAATGAGGGCAATTCATCGTGCCAACTTGGAGTTGTCAGGCTTTCGTCTCTTTCTCTCTCTCGGCACCTAGTTTAATCCCTATACTTCATATATTACAAAAAATAAACCAACAGTAATAAACAACACAAAGTTTCAGGGCATACCTTACCAGACAGATACTTGTGACTCTTAGGATTTCTTAAGAGATCCGGGAACAAGTTTGCTTTCACTGAGAGTGTTTCTTTTTCCCAAGGTCAAGGTCAAGTAAGGACCAGCCTTGCTTCCTTACAAATTCTCCTTGGGACCCCTGTCGGCAACATTGTAACGGGGTTCAGTTTCATCTTTTGTATTTAGCTCACCTGAATGAGCAACAGCAATGCATTTGCAGACAGAGGAAATAATTGTTGCCAGATTTTGATGAATGATAATTTGGACAGTTCTTAGTTCTGCATTCTTATTTCAGGGCTACTGTGAACTTTGATGATTTTGGCTTCCGACCTTCTTTACAGGCCGACTTAGCTTTCTCATTTGCATGTTGATTACTTTGTCTCAAAATTCTGTGGCACATAGTTCCAAGGATGGTTCAAAAACATAGGCAAATCCAAATATGTGATGCGCCGCATTGAGAGAACAAAAGATGAGAATCATGTAATTGTCCCAGTAGATGCAGAAAAAGCGTTGACAGAACACAGCATCCTAAACACTCAGCAAATCGGATGGGAAGGAACGCACCTCAACCTGAATGAAAGGCCACAGAGGACAAGCCCGTGGCCACCATCATACTCAATAGTGTGAGGATGGAATCGTTTCCTTTAAGATTGGGAATGGCATTGGAAGTCGTCGCCAGGGCAGTCAGGCAAGAAAAAGAAAGAAAAAGCATCTAAGTATGAAAAGAAGAAGTGACATCGTCTCTGTTTATAGATAATATGATTATTTCTGTAGAAAACCTGGAAGACTCCCCCGAAAGCTCTGCACACACTCTGTGAATTCGGTCCGGTTTCGTGGTATGAAATCAGCACGCCCAGATCGGCTGCGTTTCTACATACCTCCCAACCAAACATCTGGAAAAAAATAAATAAAACCATCCCATTCACACTGGTGTCCCCAAGAAGATACTCGGGAATAAATGTAATCACACAGGTGAATGATCTATACGCCGACAGCTGCAGACCTTGATGGAAGAAACTGAAGAAGGCTATCCCATGTTTATGGATTGGAAGAATGATCCTGTGAGAACGTCCGTTTTACCCAAAGCCATCCGTAGATTTCGTCGAGGCGCGGGGTTTGAACATGGCTTTCTGTGCCTGCGGGTCATGAGTCCACACGGGGGCACTCTTCTTCCCACCGCTTTGGATTTTGTCTTCTACTGTGCATCTTTTTTTAAATTTTTTTTTTTTACGTTTTTATTTATTTTTGAGAGACATAGAGACAGAGTGTGAGCAGGGGAAGGGCAGAGAGAGAGGGAGACACAGAATCCAAAGCAGGCTCCAGGCTCTGAGCCAGCAGCACACAACCCGATGTGGGGCTCGAACTCACAGACCGCGAGACCATGACCTGAGCCGAAGTCGGCTGCTTAACCGACTGAGCCACCCAGGCACCCCCTACTGTGCATCTTTATGACTCTGCTTTGGTTGACGCGGCTTCCTCGCCGTCCCATAAATGTGCCAGGCTTTCACTTACCTTCCAGAGCACTTGCACGGCCCGTGTCTTCTGCCAGAAACGCTCTTCCGCCAGGCGGTTGCTGACTCTCACTGCCTTTACGTCTCTGCTAAAACGTCCCCTTTTCAGCGAGCCCTTCCTCACAGCACACGAGTATGATCTGGGCCACCCTGGCAGATTTATTTCCTTGTTTTAGCGTTTATCACAGCCTGACATACTGCGTAGTTGCCAGCTGCCCGTTCCTCTCGCCCAGCCCAGAATTCGAGAGCGTGAGAACGAGAGCATTCGCTGTGGTTCCCTCAGCATCTAGGCTGTGTGTTTACCAGAAGAAGGACCGAGTAGACATTCTCGAATCGGGATGTCATATTATGGCTCAAGACCACGTTTAGTAGTCTTCGTGTTCAACTTCTGCTAATGAAAAGTAAATATTCAGCTCATTCAAGTCCTAAAATTCATGCCTGAGCCAGAGTACCTGCCTCAAATCTGACAATTTGGCCGCTGGGGATTCAGGCATTTTTTTGGCGGTTGGGGAGGGGGAATTCAGGCATTTCTAAATGGGCAGGAACAAAATCATGCTTTTCCAGATTGTGTAAAGCACAGATATACTTACGAATACCTAAATGGGCCTGTAGTATACTTGTTGCTTTACAATTCCACGAAGATAATGTTGCACCGTGGTGTCCTTTGACTTAGTTCTTGATCTCCAGGGATTTATATAGAAATCAAGTGTCTTTTTCAGGCGGAGATGCTGTCTTTTGTCTTCTGCCTCCTTCACACCAGGGTCCTTCATGCATCGTCTTGTTAGTTTAACAGAATTCGGAGCTTAATACTTGATGTCATTTTGGTTTGTAAAGTAAGTATTTTTCTTAAGCAGGTTAGTTTCCACAGGGGTCTGACTCTGACCTATATTCTCCTTGGTTGTCAGTGTCGACTTGGCCATTAAATGATGGTATCGCTGATATGTACGTTTTTCGTTTGGTTTCCAGGGCTGGGGTCATGAGACTGTCCCCATACAGGCGTGTTTGTCTAATCTCTGCCCCAATGTGCTACGGTGACAGCACTACTGTGGGACCGCCCGGCTCTGTCAGCCAAGACTCCGCACAGTCACGGCACGGAGGCTCTGGAATTCCTTGTGCTTCCAGATGACTGGGGAGCGAACGCCGCTCTCTCCTCTTTTCCCGGTATGAGGCTGCTCTGTGGTGACCAGGCTCCCAGGAACTGCTAGTCAGTCGTATTCAGTCTCTCATCTCCTCGGATTTCGAAATGGTTAGCTTTTCCGGAAGAGCAACACTGGTATTCAGAAGAATCGGCAGTGCTCTGCTAAATGGCTACATATTAAGGATAAGGGTTTAAACACTACGAATTCTTAGCATTAGGAATGATGGGTGCAAGAACAGCAGCCTTCACGGAAGGGTGGGAAGGTTTTAGAATCATATAGGAGACCTACCCCCTTCCAGACAACCATTCCCTCAAAGATGCCCCAAACAACAGGGAACGTCTCTGCACCCCCCTCCCCTGAAATACACACAGACAGGTCATTATAATCAGAATGCGGGTATTTAATCCTAGGAGAACGGCAAAGATCAGGTGAAGGCGTCGTAACCGCCTGGACCTCCAAGGCTACAATTCGGACCAATGAGTAGAAGTTACTTTGGGAGCAATATAAATCAGAAGCTTTAAGTGGTTAGGGGAATAAAAGTAGTTAATTTCCAGTTACTCCGATTGTCGAGATGGAGGTTGGGTTATCAGAAGTAGATGTCAAGTGGATGGCCAATCTAGTAGTGATGACTCTTACACTTTTTTGACGATGACTCAGCACATACCCACCCACCCTCAGTCACTCCCTCACATTGCAGATACTTCACAAAGCACTCCTTATCCTTAGAGGGTCCATTGCATTATCTTCTGAGCTCAAGAGGAAATGTTTCAATTCAAGTCTATCCCAGTTCTGGCTGCCAGGCAGAAGGGGTTCCCGCTTACTCAGCCTTTTGATTCCATTCAGATCTTCAATTGATTGGGTAAGTCCCACCACACACTGGAGGGTAAGCAGGTTTATTCTTAAGCCACTGATTGAAATGTCAACCTTGCATAGGGACACCCGGGAGTCTCAGTCGGTTAAGCGACCGACTCTTGACTTCGGCTCAGGTCACGATCTCATGGTTCGTGGGATCAAGTTCAAGCCAGGCTCTGTGCTGACAGCTCAGAGCCTGCTTGAGATTCTCTCCTCTCTCTGCCCCCTACCCTGCTAGTGCAGTCTTTTCTCTCTCTCTCTCTCTCTCTCTCTCTTTCTCTCAAAATAAATAAACTTAAAAAATAGTTTTGTATTAACCTCATGTAGAAACAGCCTCACACACACACCTAGAATAACTTTGGATCAAATGGGCACCCTGGGGCCCAGTCAGATTGACACATTAAATTTCACCATCACAGTGTATCGTGACGTTTCACTTTTCTGCGCTGGAGCCTTGGGCCTGGTTCTTTATGCATTATTTAGGTAGAACGCCCCTGCCTTTTCAAAGAACTCTCACAGAAAGACTGGGACAATAAACTCACATCTCACACCCAGTGTGTGTGAGACATAAATCCCCGCAATCCTGTAATCCCTCAGAAATCTGACGGGCAGCGAGTGTGCATTTTTAAGGAGGATCTCTCGTTTTGTTTTGTGTAGTTGCCTGGACGTAAGCTTTATGCGTTTGCACCATGAAGCGATAATGCAGTGGGGCGGGGTTGTCGCCGTCGGTGGTAGATTCTTCTCTAACCATGCCTAGGCTGGCAGACAAAGTCATTCTGCAACCACACAAGTGAAACCGCTAGAAATGGCTGCCTGTTAGTGTGTTTGGGTAGTTCTGTGTTATCTACCTCTTACTTAAGGACCTGTCCCTAATTTTTTCTGCTGAAGGTCAATGCTAGATTGGGGTAAAGAGTAAAACCTAACGGTCAGACAGTGATTCTGCACTGGGCTCTTCCTAAATGTTCTGTCATAGGCCTATTTGAATCACGTAATTTTAATGGGGTCAAGAGTATTTTTTGTTTTTTTTCCATTTTTTTAAGTTTATGTATTTTTGAGAGAGACAGAGAGAGAGAGTTGGAGACAGGCAGAGGGAGAGGGAGAGAGAGAGAATCCCAAGCAGGCTCTGCACTGTCAGCGCAGGGTCTGATGCAGGGCTTGAACTCACGAACCGTGAGATCCTGACCCGAGTTGAAACCAAGAGTTGGATGCTTAACTGACTGAGCCACCCAGGTGCCCCTCATTATTAGTCTTTTTTTAAATAACGAAAGTAATAAAAATGAAGACAGTAGATAAATACATAAAGGAAAAAGGAAAGGCCTTCTGCTTCGAACTCACTTCTCAGAAACAGCTGCTGAGACACGAACGTTTTTCTCGATTTTCCTCTCTTTTGATTAGGCGATGCTCCTGGGGCTATT